>JAMJFZ010002117.1:4282500-4525000 GCA_026225945.1 Cricetomys ansorgei
ATAAGTTTAACTTAGAGCTCCTCATCAAGGGAATGCCCTTGCCAGGTTGGGTTGTGGGATCAGTATAATATAAAAATTATTATTATTATGATTATGATTAATATTATTATTAGAACAATTTAATTTAATACCGGTTTTCTACAAACAATGTATTTCTATCATTGTGGGAGTATTGATATCAAGCTTTTTAAAATCAGATCTGAATAAAATCTTGTTTTAAAAGATACATTCAATATATTATTGTAAGAAATCATTTGTTTTTTAATTTTATACATTTGTTTTACAGTCGTAACTGGAAACTGAATGGTGATTTTGTTTTTTATTAATGTGAAGCCATGGAAAGCAACCTTTGTTAAATAGTAAACTACTCACAGAGCTGAGGGACAGCACTGGATTAAAAGCTGTCAGTTGAAAGTAGGGGACTTAGCTTTGTCTTTAATAAGTAAAATTTTTCTTGATGAAAAGTTTATAGAGCTTCCTAATATCTTATTTATAAGTTAAATTTCTTAACAAATTTAATAAAAATACAGTTGTTATTGAATCATATCTCATTGTTTTTATGTGTTTAGATATTAGAAAATATATGAGAAGTCTAGTGAGATAGCTCAGTGAATAAAGGTGTTTGTCAAGGTTGATATTCTGAGTTTAATTTTCCAGGCCCATATGATGGAATGTGAGGACAGACACATCTATTTTTTTTTTTACACAATTATACACAAACACCAATGAACATGAATATACTGACAATACGTTTTTGTTTTTGTAAAATGTAATTTATAATTATGGAAGATTGATTAAAAATTACAAATGGGATTTAGAGGCCATTGTCAATATAAGAATTTTGATTGTGATTCCATAAAGATTATTGTTTAGAAAACATTTATGTCTGTTAAAAATTAGAGAAATGTACTCAACAAAAGTTTGAAGTGTGTTAGGTATTAATTTATCTAGACCATTAAATCTATAAGATATCCATAAAAGCTACCATTGCATAATGTCATAAGTCTATGAACTGCAATTAGCCTGCGTGTGACCTGTTAGTGTCCTGAAAGGAGTGAGCACTTCTGCCCATAGTGTGAGGCATTTCTGCCTGCAGCATGCATTGCTTTCGGTGATCCAAGTGGCGTGAAAATTTAGGTGGCAGATGTTTTTGCTGGCTTGAGCATCATGTGGATTTTGGTCTCTGGTCTCGTGGAACGCTTTTAAATTTAATCTGGACCAAAATGAACAAATATTTTTAAGGGGAGGGGAGGGAGCGCTTTAAGAAATGGTTTTTAGTAGCAGTTGGGCTGCTGGGAGCCTTAAAGGAACGGCTTCAGAGAGCCACCTTTGCTTGGAGTTATGTTACTCCTATTAAATTAAGAATCAGCACTGGGTGTTGCAAGGTACAGGGAGTTTAGGAGCTGTCATCCCATGCTTCATGGAATCTATGGCATAAGCCATCCAGGATTGGAGAACCTGGAAATTTGGCTTATGCCATTTCTGGTGGCGTCCACAGTGATAGATGCTGAGGGGCGGGGACTTCTAGAGTCACTATCATTTACTTTAAATTTTTGTTAATTGAGTCAAGAGCCTTCCTAATCTTTTTTTAGTTTTGTTTCTGTGTTTTTTTAAATGTGTCACTTAAGATTTTTCTGAGACTTTTCCTTTCTAGTTTTAGGATCTGGAAAATTCACGGGAAGCACCAAAGGGTTCAGTCTCCCTTGCCTGCGGCCCTTGCAATCTACCCCTCTGGCAGCCGTTGCAAGGCTGCTAGTTCTGATTGGCTTATGGAGCTGTCTGACACTTTGATTTATCGCGCCTCTCTCTCCTCAGAGTTAGTTTCCGAACTGAAGGAATCACTTTAAGCTATTAATTTTAGTTTCGTTTTAGTCGAAGGAAAGTGTTGAGGGCTGAAGCCATACTGAGAGTGTGGCCAGGCCCACTCAATTTTGCCTCTTAGTCAAAAAGCTGCTCCGAGTTATGTATAGTTTGGGAAAGTTCCACTCCTGGCTGTTTTTCAGGAAAGTTTGCTTGACTAACCTGACCTCTTTCTGTTGCAAGGTAGATACTAATTTTCCGGTGCATCTGGCTTTACCACTCCCCCTCCCTGACTCTTCCTCTTATCATTAAGCAGAACTGCAATTTGGCTTAGGCTCCAGCTTATCTACAATAACCAAAGTGTGCATTCCTTAGCTAGGTTACCATAGCAACCTGCTTAGGCACTCCACCTCTCCCCTCACCACCTACAGACCTTTTGTATACCATGAGTTTGTATTCAATTAAACTGAGGCTTGATCAGAATCTTGTCTTGCCTCCATTTCTCCCGTTCCTGACCCACACCCCCAATTCCCACGCCGTCTCCTAGGGTCCTGGTTGGCGACACCTTGGGCAGGCGCAGGAAGGTTTAAATGCTTTTTTCTGTTACTTGAGTTCTTTTTTCCTAGTTTTATGTTTAATAATAGAACCCCAACAGTTCTCAGGGAAAGGTGGCCATTCCAGATGCTCTCAGGGGAAGCTGATGGCTGCCTTTGTCCAGCAGGTGAGGGGGGTTTTGAATGCGAGTAAGCTTTTCAGTCACTCTAGCTTTCACCTTCCTCTTCCCCTTGAGAGTGGTAGGAAGTGTCCTCTTCCTCTCAGTGCTAGTGAGCACCACACTTTGGAGGGTCGGAAAAATTAGAGATTCTCCTCCCATTGCCTGCTTCAGAATTCCCCATTACATGGGAGCATTCTCTGGTGCTCTCTCTTTAGTATTTTCAGATGCCCAGCTTTTTAGATCATCTCTGACTTTTTTCCAAGGGCTTATTTTTAGAATGAACATTACAAAGTCCTCTAAAGATTTCTGTTGTACACCTATTCCTTTCTTTTTTAAGATTCTTTTAAGTACCTTAGAATACAATTTCATACCAGTTGATTCAGACTGTCGGATTCTTTTTTTATATATACCAATTTCCACTTCAAACTTGGTGATCCAACACGACCAAGGGGAAGCTAGCCCAATAAGTGGAGGCTCATAGTCCTGAGTATTTATTGAGTATGAAAGAAAAGAAATAATTATCTTTGCAGAGTCTTGTCATATTGGGCACCATGTCCCACGTGCAGAGGGAACCAGCCTTCTCCACAAATGGATTCACAAAAACTCTATGCAGGAAGGAGTACACAGGAGTTAGGGAGAATGAGGAATGGCAAAAGATCAGAGTAGTTTTTTCTTTTATGGGATCCAAAGAAATGGCACACACAATCGCGCTTTGAAATGACACATAGAACACACTTTAGAAGTAAAACGCAGGAGCCTTTTTAATAGGGGAATTAACAGTATACATACTAAGAAAAGAGAAGGGCAAGAGAGAGACTGACAAAGAGCCTTGTCAGTGGAAAATCCACACCAAAAGGAGAAGGAGGGAGAGACTGACAATGTACATTACATGGGGGTGGGGGTTTTGGGGGGGAGCACGCCAGAAAGAGAAAGAATTGCTCTGACAAAAACTTCAAAAAGCCAAATGCAGTGTTTTGGTATGCAGAAGTTGTTCAGGCCTCCAGAGGGCCAGCTTGATATGCAGATGTAGTTACTTGCAGAAGTCAATCACACCCAGGGAGGAGCCAAGTGTGCTTCTTCTTGAGACTTACAAACTTCAAGGTTATTTTGTTTGCTATCAAAGAACATTTGACTCAAAAACCCATAATTGGTTGAATGTTACTGATGGCTGAATAATATCTCCATTTGCCTCAAACAGAGCAGGGTGCAATGCAGGCGCCAAAGAAGGTTTTGTTTTTTTTTTATGGTTTGTAGCTCTTTGGTGCTTATTTATTTTTTTCTCTCTTAGGCTCTTTTTTGCTTCTATCTGTTAAAGGCTTGTCTCTTCCTGGGAGGACCAATGCCCACCCCAGGAATGGCCTTACAATGTGCTATCAGTATGCTTAGATAGTGCTACACATGCCAGGACTTAGAAGCCAGCAAGGTATTTTACAATAACAATTACTTTTGAGTAAAATGGCTATGTCCCCTTCTCGACCAACAACAATCAGCTCACGTATTACTAGGCCATGCAGACATTATTATTATCAAGCTTCATATATCATAAGCTGAAATTCTAGGGGAGTCTTAAGCTGAACCAGCCTGGGATTTTGTGTTTCTGTTTACTCTCCTGTGTTCTCCTGGTGAGACTGAAGGAAGGATAGTTGATTCTCAGCTGTCATGTTATTCCAATGTGGTTCAAAGCCACAAGTCTGAGTGACACAGGAAAGCCTGCTGGGACCTCTGAGCAAATCTCTCCTAATCACAGTGAAGAGAGCTTCCAGAAGGGCTGAGTGTTGAGATCCAGCCATGGACATAGAAGTGTATGGGATCTTAAGACCTTGATAGGGAACAATGTTTCCTCTGCTATGGAGAAAGATAAGATCCTAGCTGCAGGTCTCAGGTCTGTGATTCTGAAGCTTTCAGTTCCAGCCAGGTTCTTCCCAGCCCTTGCTCTCGGACATTGTACTATGTTGTGACCTAATAATGCAAGCAATGCATGTGCCAGTTTGACATGGTTCCTGCCCCCTTGCTAGTTTTGGAATTCCTTAATGGCTTTGCCCCTTTCTGTATGGTGACGAAAGCCTCTCATCTATAATATTGTTTATTTTGCCTAATAGTTAAAACTCAAACCAATTCCTGGGCTGGCTGGGAGAGGGATACTACCATCTCAGCTCTTAGTAATTATAAACTAACCTTCAAGTTTTGGCATGTGAGACCTATTCATGCTTTCTGTAGACATATTATAAAAACACTTATTCTTGGTTACATTGACCTTCCCAAGGAAACAGAGCCATACTTGAGATCAGAAATGAAGAGTCTAGACAGTAGGTCAGCAAGCTTGAAAAAACAAATAGGTAATTCGCTTCTGAATGCCTGCCTCCTTTAACAGAATACCAGCTATTCATTAATAAACAATTGTGTTAAGACTTCTCACTAAAATTAACCTTGAAGATCAGAGGCCTGCAGCTGGGAGGGATGAACACTCTTGCATTGGCTCCTTTTTTGATGTATGTTTGACACCTGCAGATAAGAGAGTCTGAAGTCTTTGCTATTTGAACTAGAGAAAGTCTTTGTGAGAGAGGGAAGCCTTGTAAATTTTCATCAATATGCATATTGTTATTTTCCTTTCTCTAATTCTTAATTTTTCTAATTTCTAATTTTTTATTTTTTTATTATTAAAAGAAATATATTATCATACATAAGCCATGTTCTATGCATGTCTTTAAAATGCTAAAACTGTAACAACTGGGTCCCATAGAAGAATGAACTACTGTGTTCATTTTTCTTAATCTTTCTTAATTTTGCTTCAGCGGTCCATTTTCTTCAGTGGAGAGAGTTCGTGGAACTGTATTGTGGGTGAAGACCGATCAGTAACCCACAGTACTGTTCCCATGCTCTTCTCTTGATTCAGCTTTCCCATTTGTATAAAAATAGTAGCCTCCATTGTCAGGCAAGCCTCACAAATGCTACTTGAATTCTCATAGGACCCTTCTGATAAAGGATCCCTAATTAACATTTGAACCCCTGCCCCTCTGGTCTCACTTCCTACAGCACACAGGGGCTCCACTCAGATGGTGCCAAGGTTGGAAAGTGAAATGTCCCACACAGGACCATATATTGGAACATGTTGTCCAGGCTGATGATGATGTTTGGGAAGATTGAGATATTTTGAAGGTAGAACCTTGCTGGAGGAAATGAATCACTGGGAATGGACCCTGAGGTTTTGTTGCCTTTCCTTTTTTCTGGTCACATCTGAATGCCGGCCATGCAACGTGATGCAACGTGACCAGGTGGAATCGTATCCTACCAAAATGTTTGCCTTGCTACCATGGAATATTCCCCCCGCAACTGTAAGCCAGATTGATCTCTTCTTTAAATTGTTTCTAATCATGTGTTTTGTTCCAGCCATGAGCAAAATAATGGAACAGGTGTCTGTTTCCATTGGCAGGATTCCTCGGCAGACATTTCACTTTGCTGGCATTGCCAGCATCTTACAGTCTCAAGTGTAACTTAGGCACCATCACCTACACAGCCTCATGCACTGTCTGTAGGCCTTACCTTCTCTGTCTTCTCTCTCAGTGGATGCGCTTCAGTGATCCTTGCCTCACAGCCATACACCCCCCCCCCCGGACCAACTGGCACCGTACTGTCATCTGTGCTTCTGCCTTGGAGAAAACCTGACTTTTCCCATTATCCTGGTCCTCCTGCTGCCAGCTGCCTTTCAATGCTGTTGATTCTCTCCCTTGGTACTCTGTTGGGGACCACTGGGTCCTGGCTACACCCCTGCACCCACCATGAAACCCTAACCCAAACTGAACCGAGAACCACTGGGGAGCTGGCACATTTCTTCTTTTTTGGAAGTCTGGCTCTATGAGGCCCAGGAGCTATGGGGGTTGAAACTCCCACCCATAGGAAACCTCCTCCTTGGAACTATGAAGGACCCCTCTCCCAACTGGTTGCAGGACCCTTCATCATGGTATAGCAGGGCAGAAGTGACCCCAACTAAACAAATGGCCCTAAGCTGGGCCCATCAACCATCTCAAAAATCCCTCCAATCACAGACCTCCATGGAGGGCTCCACAACCCCCCTTCAGGAACACCAAATGAAGAGAAGCCTCCAGCACTCTACTGAGTAGGTCTCACAGCTTTGGCTGCTGCCTTCCTCCAAAGTGGAAGCAGCCACAAAGAGAAGAAGGGAAGAAAAGAAGCAACAAAGAGAAGAGAAGAATCATAGAAGAACACCTTTGCTTAGCCAGAACACCTCTGCTCAACTGGGGATATTTCCCTTTAGATCTGGGACACCAGGGAGGTTTTTCTCCTCTAGGAGAAGAGAGCTGAGCTGAGCTGAGCTGAGCTGAGCCGAGAGAAGTGCAGTTGTTACACTGGATCATTCAGCTCAGATGGGAAAGCCTTCACTGTTTCAGAGCTGCAAGAGATGTGTGGTTCCTGGCTTCCTGAATGCCAGATACCGTCCCATAGGGTCACTTTCCCCACCTCAGCGCTGTGAGAGCTGTGTGGTCCCTAGGTTCCCAAAGGTCAGGATATTCTCCCATTGGGGGCATCTTCCCTACCTGGAAGTTGTGTGGTCCCTGGGCTTCCAAACGCCAGGGTACATTCCTGTCAGAGATGTGTGGTTCCTGAGCTTTCTGTTTGGTTGTTGTGGTTCCTGTGGCTTCCTGTGTTGTGCCAGGCCATTTTCCCTTCTTTGTCCAGGCTGATTAAACACACTAACAATATCCACAGAGGAATGCAGTCAGGGAATTTGACCCAATGAAGCATTGCCTTGCCTCCTACAATTTTTCTGGAACTTTAGTGCAAACCGTAATGACCCCACACTCTTACATTCCCCATGCCTGTAGAAACAGCACCACACAGGTGGATAATAGCAATGCTCTGTTGGCAGCTGGAGCAGTACCCAATCTGTAGAGGTACCCATGTCTGTAGAGAATTCCAGATCCCTGAAGAAATGCTTCCTTGGGCTGCCCTGCTACAGCACAGTATCCTGGCAATGTCTTTTCAAATGAAGTCTGTCAAATAGATTTTCAGTTTTGTGCCTGGAGCCTTTGATGCCCTCAAGACCCCTGTCTTTTTCCACGAGCAAAGTGTGAGGTGTCTCCTTACTGCTGCTAATCCTTTAACATTACAGTCACTGGTACCACCAGAACTTTCACCACACCCTGTCTCCTTACTTCACTAAACTCCATGTTTTCCACATCTTTAGGCTCTGAGTTTTGCTTTGTAATTTCACCACACAGCTGGAAAAAAGTTCAGGTGACAACATTGTCAGAGTCTGAGTGGTGATCTGTCTTGAAATGTGCTCTGGCAAAGAACTTAGTCCTCTACTTTAAAATTCGGCTTCATTTAGATTTTCAGGACATGGGTTAAGCACATTCAGATTCTTCCATTAATGTTGCATGAATGGCTTCCTGCTTATTGCACCATAAGTTCATTCTTATCTATTCTGAAACTCTGGAAGCTCAGAATTTCCTGTCAAATATCAGACACTATGGGGAGCATTTATTCAAACCACAGTACCAGGATAGTAAGATTAGGATTCCCATGACTGTAGGTTCAAATCCTGGCCCTGACCCTAGCTCACCACATAATCTGAATGAATCACTTTGCCTCTATTAACCTCAATGACTTCTCATTGGCATTAGAAAGTAGAGAACTCTGAAGGGGACTCGAGTCCCAGTCTCATCTCCTGGCTTTTCTCTTCTCTTGCCCTTCTTTACTCCACATGCGCCCCCCATGATATCAATTGTCCCCAACATTAACTCAGGTGCCACCTCTAGTAAGAAAGATGAAAAATGCAAGATACTGAGACATACGGCAGCTCAGAGAGCCTGTCTAGGCCCAGATTCAGTTGTCTTTGAGAGCTTTCAGGAAATGCTCAAGGAACACTGCACAGAACAAGAAGAAGCAAATCTCAAAGTGGGCACGACAATTGGTTAGACTCCATCTTCTAGCCAAAGAACAACGTGGCTCTGTGTAACCCAGATTCAAGACCAGAGCTTAAAGTACTGTCTTCTGTTTTGCCTTTAAGACCGATTATTTTAGCTGGGCAGTGGTGGTACATGCCTTTAATCACAACACTTGGGAAGCAGAAGCAGGTGGATCTCTGTGAGTTCAAGGCCTGCTTGGTCTACAGAGTAAGTTCCAGGACAGCCAATCCTTTATCAAAAAACAAACAAAGCAATACAAAGTGAAAAGTACTGATTATGCTATCTGTAAGTGTTTTTGCTTGAAAGAGTTTATGTGTCCTGTGTGCATGCGTTTGCTCGAGGTGGTCAAAGGAGCACATTTGATCCAATGGGATCAAAGCTACAATCTTGCTCCCACACTCTAGCTTTCTCTCCCTCACTTTTGCTCTCTCTTTCACAATGAAGTCTTTGCCTTAGGAGTGGAGCTGGGCTATAGAGAAATTGCCTTACCCAGTTGAAAAATGGCATTGCATTTAGTTGGGGGATGGTCTAGGCCTGTGCGTTCTGTCCTGTGAGGATGATCTGGGGTTTGTTCTGCCCACATGGGTGAGGGACGTGCAGGGAGCAGTCTCTGAGATCTATGCTGCCTGGCTCCTCTGTGACCCCCAGGTCAAATTGCTTGACCTCTGTTTTCAGGAGGCTTTGCCAAACAGGAATCTAAGCTGTACTTGAGAACAAATACCAGGTAATCGCTCAAGAGGTGGGGTCAGTGGGACCAGGAAACAGCCACGACTGGGGATTAACACATGTTGGGGATAGAATGTCCTAAATAGAAAAGCTAATCCTTAATGCTTCATTGGAGATTTTCAATGAGAAATTCATCTCATAACTCTCATGACCTAGCCTGTGTCCCTAAGAGACAAGTAGTTTGCATTTAAGGAGACTTTCTGTACACAGAGAGGGATACTCTTACCAAGGTGTCTCAGAGCAGCCAGCGTAGACCTAGGTTGGCTGCTGACAGCACACCCTCTCCCCAACAAGAGTCTTTTGTTGTGCTGTGTAGTGTAATTGCACACATTAATGTCAAAATTGTCCAAACCTGCCAAGGATGAGGACAGTCACATGTTTTTCCCACCTGTTTTCTCTGCATGTGTACAGATGGTAGGTGAGGTATAGTTTCCTGACTCTGGATGGTTCCATTCCACTTCTACTGCTGTTCTTGTCGGTTGTACCTTGGCACTGGCTTCTCTAATACTGCTGGGATCTTTACTGCACCTGGGCTACACATTTCCCAATAGCCTCTCCTGGGAGCTATTCACAGTGCCAAGCCTCAACTTGCTTACATGACCCCTTCAATCTGGCCCTTCCACTGCCACCGATGCTGTATCTTAACCAATAGCCTCTCCTGTGCCCTCTTCATGGTACCAAGCCTCAACTTCTTTACATGACACCTTCAATCTCAGCCTTTGCTTACTACTGAGGCTGCAACCTCACCAGTGACCTCTACTGATCTTTAGTTTTTTGAGACAGAGTTTCCATGATAACTCTGGCTGTCCTGGAATTCACTTTGTAGACCAGACTGGCCTCAAACTCATTGGGATCTTCCTATGTATATCTCCTTAGTGCTGGGATTAAAGGCATGTTGTAGAAGTATGTCTTTAGTTGTTAACTAAAAAAATTTTCTGTGCACTGTTTGGTGATGGGCTACATAGGCATTGGCATTTTGTACTGTCTACAGGGGTGGATTTTGTGTGCAATGTGTGATTGGTCATGATCTTCATGCGCTATCAGTAGAACATCTGAGGAGTTCAGAGTCAATAATAACACTAGAGCTCAGATGCTCACATTTCCATTGTCAACTTTCCTGCCTGCCATGATGGTGATTCCCTCTCTGCTGAAGTCTACAAGGGGTTTCACCCATAAGGTCACCTCCTGTCTACCTTGTTGTCCTGTTTGCTGTTTGCTGAGCTACAAAAGTAGTTGTACAGCTACAACAGGTGTACCAACATGGAGCAATTCACAATGCCAGCTAATGCAACTTGGAGACTGGGAAGAAGAAAAAGAATCTCTAGACTTCAGAGAGTCAGTTTTGTTTCCTCTTGTTTTCCATCCAGATACTGGGGAGGTGACTTGGTCCTGAGAAGACACATCTGCTATGGTGATGAGAACTCCACCCCACATTGGAACTCTTCCTGCACACTAGCTTACCAGTTGTTTTCCCTGGAAACCAGACTTTTTCTCAAAATCTGTAAAGTGTTTCCTTAGGGTCAGCACACAGAAGGTGTCTTTCAGAACTGTCCAAAGTTGTATCTCCTGCTGGTAGATGAACTTAGTATTGTAAGAGTCACCCAGTTGGGGCTAATTTTAAAGGTATAATGTGGTCATGGGGAGCAACTGAGGCTTGGAATCATGAGAGTCCAGGAGTGGTCTTAGTTTAGGGTGCAGCTTCATTAGTAGGTGAAGGCCAAGATTAAAATTGTCATGTAAAGAAGTTGAAGCTTGGCATCATGAAGAGAGCCCAGAAGAGGCTATTGGTGAAAGTGCAGCCCAATTGCAGTAAGGGAAACAACAGTTTGGAAGATGCCAGTACCATGGGATGATCACTAAGGGATGGTGTGGACCTAGCAGTGTAGTGGACCTAGCCAGAGCCTGGAAAATAAGCTGTGTGTACTGCAGTAGGAGAGCCATAGAAGAGATCCAAACTCTTTGGGTGATCCCGGACGATCTTGAGTGAATTCCAGATAATTGGACATTATAATGGTTTTCTGCTGTCCAAAGTCATTGTGAAAAACTTAATAGATGTTTGGTTTCATTTGGCTCTGTGCATTAGCAACCTTTGTGACTGTACTTCTTGTAAATATTTTGGCTGGTATAGTGTTAAATTGGGTTGTAGATACAAGGCAAATTTTTTATTTTGCTTGTATAGAAAGGGTGAGTTATTGTAAAATTTTATTTTCATTTGGATATAAAATAATTGTTTTGTATACTGTTGGGTGAGGGACTACATAGGCCTTGGCATTTTGTACTGTCTGCTCGTGTTGGACTATGTGGGGGATATATGATTTTTCATGCTCTGCATGACACCTGAAGACTTCTGAAACAATTAAAACACATAAGATCATATGTTTGGGGTTCCACAGTCAAGTATGGCACCTCCATGATGGTGGTTCCCTCTGTTGAGATCTAGAAGGGATTCTACCCTAAGAGGGAACCTCCCTGTCTTCCTTGCTGAGCCACCACAGTATATTACTACAATCTTGTGTTCATTTGTGAGTTCTCTGTGCTGATGATACTCTTCTGAGATGTCAGAAATTATAATCCTTTAAGATGACACATCAAAATTTGGGCCAGAACTTAGACCACAGAGTGTTTGTCATGCAAGTTAAAGACCTAAGTTTGATCCCAGAATTCACACCCAAAATCCAGGCTAGCTGGTGCACATTTGTAATTCCAGTGTCCTGGAACTGGAGTTAGGAGGATCTCTGGGGCTCACTGGGAAGCCTAGCCTCTGCACTCAATCATGGGCCACGTGAGAGTCACTATCTCAAAATTAATGTAGATGGGACATCAGTACCAACACCTAAGATTGATCCATTCCCCATGTGCAGGTACACACATAGTCACAATAACATGAACATATGCATCAATATACAAGAACATAGACATACACACACATACACACACACACACACACACACACACACACACACACACTGTCCATTATCTGCTGAATTTTATTTTCTTTGTAAACCTCATTCCTGTTTCACCTCCTACAGACTTTCTGGTTCTTTTTTGTCTCATGCAACAGATTGTAGGCATGTTCAGACAGAACATGTACCATTTACTGTTTTAATTGAAATGTCAGGATGACTTCCAAAAAACCAGGCCTGGAGAGGGAGAAACAATTGATGAATCTGTTTGCAGTAGATGGTCAGTGTCAGATTCTTTGGAAGCAGGTGAGTGAGCCTAACATACATTTCAGAAACTTCAGGTGGCTTTCATGAAGTGGCAGCATCTGAGGCTATAGAAGGATAACTAGGAGTTCTCTGGTGGGAGTTCCACTGTCATCAGAGACTAGAACATATGTAAGTCCACAGGAGTGGGGATGGCTCTGTGCCTGATGGAGAGAACATCTGAATGATACTCACAGGCATTGTAGGATAGGGCAGATTTCTGTGGTAGTAGGCTCCAGTTAGTAGTCCTTGTGCACCTGCTCTATGAGACAGAGTACATTTCACGACAGGTTGTGACATTAAGAAGAAAATATACACCATGACAGGATACACAGAAACTTAAGGTCTACAGCACATCTGATCCTCAACCTTGATATTCACTGCTCAGCTATGTAATTTTCAACATTCATACTATCCATGTGAAATCACAAAATACGTCTGTGATTTTGAGTTTTCTAGTGGTTTTTTATGTGGAATCTAGTCTGGGTCTTCTTTCCAACCCATACTGAAACAATCCCTTCTTGTCAGCTTCAAATTCCACATCTATGGACTTACATAGTCTTGGCAGAAAGTCATCCCCATTCATCCCTGCCAATTAAGCACCCTGGGAGACCTATAGGTTGGAAAACCTTACCTATTGTCTTTGGTGCCTCCTTAGAACATCCTGAAACCAGGACATGCTTCTCATGTTGGGACCTCAATGTAGATCCACTGTCATCCCAGCATCCCAGGAGACCGTGAAGAGAAGCAAGGATTGTGTGCATCCTTTTCTAAACCAGTGACTATGGGTTCCCCCAACATGACTTCCAAAAAGGGTCTTCAAAATACTTAGGGGAAAGAATTAGAGAAGGACTTATTCGTGGTAGTGAATCAGTGACTCTAAAAAATGTGAAAACATCAATGATATTTCATCAGACTAATGACAACCTAGGGTCATGTGGGATCTGTTAACTGTTGAGAATTATGCATCAGTCACATGTCTCTCTGTATAGAGAAGGGCTTCTTACTGGAGTCTAGGCTCAATGGGGACACAGACTTTACCTATTTCCTAAGGACTGGTTTTGACCCAAGCTTGGTGGAGTCAGGTAGTGGGAGCCTTGAACTGGTCTCTGGGGAGAGTCAGAAGCTGGCTTGATGGAAGGAGTGACTTTTCACTGATGTCAGAGACCAGATTCAGCTGAGAAGCAGAGGAAGAATGTTTCAAGCAGATAAGGCAAAAGCACACAAGACGTGAGGATGAAGAACATAGGTTGGTGTCAGCTTGGCTTTACAAGCCCTGCCACTCCCTGCCTGCGTCTGTAGAGTTTCTCAAGCTTCCTAATCTTGGCTGCTCATCTTTGAACCATACCAATTTTCCCTCTTAGTTATAACAGTATTTGCTATGCTTATAAATTTTTAATTTCACCATACAAAGTAGTGCATTTTGCTGGTGTTTCCTACACATAGCTGCTATGCCCCTGCATCTCCTGCTGTCTTTTCCCTTCCTCACACTTATTATTCTCTTCTACCTTTTGTTTTCATGTCACATGCATTCCTCATTCTCTCTTTCCCTCTTTTCTTCCCTTAAGATTTCTTCTTCACTTCTCATGGTCTCCTTGTTTTATGACTGTCACACACATTTAACAGAATGTATATGTATGTGTGTATATATATATATATATATATATATATATATATACACATACACATATATATTCACACACACACACACACACATATACTCAAATTTAAATACATACACACACACACACAAATTTAAATCTCCTATGTATAGGAAAGAAAATGGGGTATTTAATTTAGTGAGTCTGGCTAATTTTATTTATCACAATGACTTCCAGTTCCATCCATGTAGCGAAATGTCATGGTGTCATTTATATGTATGGCTGAATTTAATTCCCTTGTGCCCTTTGCCTCCCTTCTTTATCCACTTGTGAGTGTCGGCATCTTTGCTGGTTCCATGACTTTCCAATTGTGAAGAGAAGCACATCTGTATTGTAGGAAGGTTAAGTGAGTGGCAGGCATTTCCTGTGAGTCCATGTTTCCTCTTCTTCCTCCTAGGACCATCCAGGCGTCAGGAGCAAAGATGATTCAATTTGGGAGACTTGTTTTCCTGTGTGGCCTGCTCATCTGGACTTTAGAGTCATCTGTTGGTAATATTGGCAGTTCCCTGAATAAGTTGTGCTTTTGAATTTAGTCTCTGAAAGCGAGTGAATAAAGAGTTCCATTTGTACCTGCAATAGCAGAGGCTGCTGAGAGGGGCAGTGTTGTGTTTATGGGTGGCTTACTGAGAAATGTGCAGCTTTTCCATTCCAGGCTCACTCATTTCTTAGAAATAAACAGTGCTATGACATCATCTCCTCATATAGTCTTGCCAATACACCCACAGGATAAATTCTTATCAATCCTTCAAAGGGAGATTTCAAAATCTTAAGAAGTCTGCACATTTTAAATCGTCATAACTGTTGACAAGACTTCCCCTATCCACTTTCCCTAGCAGTCTGTGGGAGCCTCTGCCCCGACACTGGGTCCTTACATGCCCTAACCTGAACAGCATTAATGGGATTGCCATTATCAGGGTTGACAGGATGAAGCTCATTTCACTTTGCTTTTCTCTAATCCTAACCATCCTCTCATTTTTCATGTCTTTACTTCTGGACCAACGTGTTGTGTCAAAATTATTAGCATATATTTCTAGAATTTATTGACCTTTTCTTATGGATATGTGTTGACTTGCTGGAATTAAAGGGCATCACTGAGCCTGGCTTGGATGTGCAAAAACTCCCCACTGACAATTTACTGGTTCCTCTGTTCTCCTTTATAGAAGACCTGGGCTAACTGACAAGCAGATCTTATAGGAAGACATAAACTCGGCCCATGCTGCCCTCAAACCTTGTCAATGTTTCGGCCACTTTCTAAGATGAAGAAAGTAGCTATCCCCTCATTCCACAGCTGGGGAACCAAAGCAGAGTGAAAGGGTTATCTTGTTCAAGGTTACCCTGGTTTGTCCTGTTGCCAGATGTAGCTTTCTAAGCAATGCCAGCTAAGGGGGCCTTATGAAGGGAATCCTGTCTTTGTTAACTTGCTGGAGGGGACCCTGCACGTGGTCACAGCAGGCAGGAAAGCAAAGGAGGCAGAGGTGAGAATAAAAACTCAGTTCAGACTGACTTTGTCACCTTGGATCAAAGTTATGGGAGTCTGAGTCTGGGGGATTTATTCCCAACACGTGTAAAAACAGTATAATTTTGGGGAAAAGTTTTCCTGTAAAATACATTCCCTGGTGCCCAAGATTGCATAATCATATTGAAACTCAACTCAGGGTACATGTCATTCCTTTCAAGAAGATGGTTTCCAAGAAGATAAACTAACTATACTGTCTTAAGGTGCTAAGGAGAGATCTGATCTGTTCTGTGTCATACACATAGCATAGATGTCATTTGGGCTATTAGCCATCTCTGGTCCCAGATTTGGGATCTTGTGGGAGACCCTGACTTAAGGAACATTTAGATTACTAGCTACCTTCAATCCTGTTTGTAGGAGTTTGATGTGGCCTGGCCCCACAGATAACTCAGATCACCAGGTTGTCAGTCACTTCAAATACTAACCTTGCAGGACTGAAGAGCAAGTTTTAAGTCCTTTCCTTTGAGAGGACAATCCTATGTGTTCAAGATTCGTGGTTTTCCTAGAGATCTATGGGAACAAGGAACTTTGTGCTTTCAACACTCTTCTGAATCATTAAAACTAGGTAGATTCTGTCTGCCACAGAGCCAAGATGCAGTGTTGTGATTACATCTGATTTATTAAAAAGGTTTTTAAGATTTAGTTTTCATCTTGTGTTTATGCATGTGTGTGTGTGTGTGTGTGTGTGTGTGTGAGTATATATGTGTGTGAGTGGTGTGTGTGTGTGTGTGTGTGTGTGTGTGTGTGTGTGTGTGGTGTGTGTGTGTGTGCCACCAAAAGTCAGAAAAGGCTATCAGATCACTTGGAGTTCAAGATGGTTATGATCTATCCAACATGGATGCTGGGAACTTTACTCTAGTCCTCTGCATTAGCAATAAGAACTCTAAACTGCTGAGCTATCTATCCAAATCTCACCCCCCACATTGAAAACACAGTAAGTGTTTTGTCATTTGTGAATGTATATCTTACAGAAATAATTCCAGTGTATATGTATGTGTTACAAACTGCTGTTCACAGTACTTAAAGGTATTCAGTACAGAACAGGAAATCATTCTAATACAAACAACAGTGAATGATCTATGTTTTCAGCAGTCAAAGATGTGTGATGGACTGAAACATCACTATGCAACCAGAATATACATATGCAATGTCACAATTTTAATCTAAAATGATTATACTCAAAGAAATGAAACAGGTTACAAAATGAGAAGGAAATATAAGGTAAAACATGGTTACAATAAATACTTTAAGGGGTCATTTTAAGCCATAGCACATGTAAAAATAATGGCTATTCATTGTCTCATTTGTTTGTCCATGACTTAGAAATTGCTTTGTCATATAAAGCTATTTTCTATTCATACGCCTCTAATTCTTCACACATGTTGTCTGGCACATGCCATTTATTCCCAGTTATTCCCATCCTGTGTCCTGAAGATTTTCTGTTAGGATACCCTGTTCTCCTGACTAACAGCAATTTTTGCTCTCTGTGCCTGATCATAGCTTCTATTTTGGACCAATATTTGCCACTTTCCCTGATTGGAACAATAGTTTCACTTATGCTTTTTCTTGGTTCTAGATTTTCCCAGTTCTTAGTTTGTTCTCCCAGTTGCTTGTCTGGGTTTCCCAGACTCACATACGCACCTCATTAAGAATGTCAGACCCCCAAGTCACACTCCAAACAGGTATACACATCAACATCCATTGCTAGGCCAATTGACCAATTGTCTTGTCAGTAAATGCTCAAAATGTATGAGGATGATGTCAGCCTGGAAACAGTGAGCTGCCAGCTCTGCGGCAAGACAGTTTTCCTAACCTCTAGCAGTCTCGCTTTCCTCATCTATAAAATGGTGGCAATCCCTCCCTTGCTGAGCTGCTGCAGAGACTGAATGCCTCATCTTAAACCAGGAGGATGGGAGCCTGTTCCCTGGGGCTGTAGGGCAATGACTAATTACTGTTTTCACAGATGCCCTTGGGGTAGTGATCAAGCAGGTGGAGAAAGTTATCGGGAGAATTTCAGATCTGGAGACTGGTCAGGATAATCAGAGTTTGACTAAAGAATGGAAGAGCATTGAAGAAGTTATGAATTCACTGGGCCTTGATGATTGAAACAACTTTCAACTCAGAATGATTTGGGGTGAGTTGGTGCTTCTTCGCTTCTGAAAAGGAGCTGACCTACTGGGGAGGCCAGTTCAATATCAAAGACAGATGGTGGGCCTTCTCTTCACAGAGAAGGGGAGATCTCAGATGAGGCTCATTAGAGCTTGAGTAAGTCTCAGGCAGAGCCACAGGGCCAATTTGGACAATTCACACATCTGGGTTCCCATAGTTCCCACAGTAATTTGAGGCTCCAGGTGAGCATTCCATTTGTCCTCATCTCCATCATCTGCCCTGCATCTTGGTACCTAAAGCCTATATCTATGAATAACAGTTTTCTTTTGATGTATTGCTTTAAGTAAAACTCCAGGTTTTCCAGAGGTACAGTAAACAATGGCTTCATGGAGTTTGAGTCAGAGAGCACTGGGTTTAAGTTCTGTCTCTGCTGCCTATTGTTTCCCTCACTTAGGCCACTGCATCTGAGAATGGAGAGGCTCCTATTTCTGAACAGGAGGCAGTGAGGACAAGAGGGTGATGGGGAGAGGTGCAAATGCTCTGAAGAGGAATAACAAGGGATCGCTTATCTGTTTGGAACAAGTTAGAAATCAACAGAAACAGCATCTGGCCCTGCAAGCTGGCCTACCTATTGAGGGCAAAGGCATAGATGGCCATGCAAGCATCCTGAAGATCTATTAATTCTGTGCCAAACTCAAAACGGAATCAAACTCAAAGAGAATTATCCTGTGTGGCATTTCTCTAACTGCAAGGCTTTAGGACACCAATCTTAAAGAATTTTTAGTTCTCAGGAAATTTATTGTTTGCTTGCTTTGTCTCTTTTATCTTATGTAATCAAGGAAGACTTTGGAAAAAATGTATTCTGAATGGCTAAGTAATCAATGATCAAAGTCTTTGATGAAGTGATTTTGTGTATAAATAAAGCCTGGGAAAGACACAGGTTGTCAGATTAGGTAAAGCCTTACCGCAATGTGCTTCCTCTCTGTCCGACTCTCATCAAACAAAACTAAGCTGTTTCTTGTGTCTGATTCTTCACTCACTGCTCTTGCTTCCACCCGCTTCAATCCCTGCCCTCACCCGGGGATGGACCCAGGCACATAGATTTGAAGATGCCCCTGTTTGTGAATGCCTTGTGTATACATGAGCATGTTTGAATCGGATTTAAGTGGGTACTTAATTCCCAGCTACCGAGTGACCTCTGTCCTCTGTTTCCTAATCTCTGATAGAGGAGGCCTAAAACCAAATCTTGTAAGTATTCTACTGAAGATTGGTCATATTAAGTTCAGAGATCAACATCAGGAATCTGCCCCAGTCATTAGCCACACAAATTTTTGAGATAAGTACTTTCTTAGAACCAGGATCTCATAGATTTGGGCTAGACTTGTTGGATAAATAAAATACAATTTTATAACTTTCTTTTGTCATTGTTTTTTTAAGGACACATACACAAGTTAATAACCTCTGTAAAGAAATTGCTAGTACTGGAAATGTCATTCAGAGAGAATACTTGTCAAGCATCTGTGTGACCCTGGCTTTCATCACTACCACTGGGCAGGGGTTGTATTCAATGTTCTTATGAAGCCATGAGCTGTGAGATCCTAGCATAGTTACTTAACTTTCAATTTGCTGTTCTTCTCACTCAGAAAAAAGTGTAGTTTTCCTCCTAGCCCTGTTGTAATGATGAAGTGGATTAAACTAGGTGAAATACTAAGTTTTCACAGGTGATTGGTGTTACAAATGCTAGAGATTATTTTCATTATTATTTCATGCCAACAAAAGTCACCTATGTGCTAAACACACATGACTGAGAGAAGTCCTGATACAGCTGTGTGCATTCTGTAGAGAATATGTAACAGGTTGACATCACCCAGACGATACTGACATTTCCCGTAATACCATGGATTGTGTACAATCAGATAGAAGAAACCAAGGCAACCTGGAAAGCCTTCTAGACCTGTGTCCTGTGTGAATCTTTTTTTCTTCAAGCTTCAGCAATAAAATATAAGAGATGTAAGAGAGAATATCTGGAACTGAGAATACTATGAATGAAATAGACACATCGGCAAAACAAAACATCAAATCCAAAATACTATTCACACAAAACATCCAGGAAATCTGGGATAGTATGAAAAGACCAAACCTATGAATAATAGGAATGGAGGAAGTATAAGAATCCCAGCTCAGAAGCCCAGAAAATATTTCAGTAAAACTATCCAAGAAAATTTTCACACTTAAAGCAGGAGATCTCTGCAAAGGCACAAGAAGCACTGAGAACACAAAATACAAAAGAAGTGAAAAATCCCCTGCTACATGATAATAAAAACACTAACCACACAAAATAAAGAAAGAATACTAAAAGCTGCAAAAGAGAAACAAGTACCAAATGAAGGCAATCCAATGAAAAATGCACCTGACTTCTCAAGTGAGATTATAAAAGCCATAAGGACATGAACTGATGGTCTGCAGACTCTAAGGTAGCACAGATGCCAGACCAGACCTCTGTACACAACAAAACTTTCAATCATGTAGATAGAAAAAACAAAATATTCCATGATAAATCCAAATTCAAACAAAGTCTATCTACAAATCCAGCATTATAGAGGATACTAGAAGGAAAACTCTAACACAAAGAGCTTAACTACACTGCACTTATGAAACAAGGATATATATATATATATATATATATATATATATATATATATATATATATATATATGATGCACACCATCAAAACAGACAGAAAACACACACACACACACACACACACACACACACACACACACACACACACACCAAAACGAACAACAACCACAAAATAACAGGACCTAACAATCATTGGTCTTCGATATCTCTCAGTTTCTTGATCTATGGGGAAAGAGGAAGCCCATCCATCTAACTTTCATTTTTAAATGGCCTCCCCAAATGGGTAGTTTCTTTTCAGGAGCAAAGAAGCACCAACTCACCAAAAACCAATGTGAGCTGGAAAGCTGTTTATTCTGCTACTGGCTTGTGAGCTCATAGTTCCAAGGATGCTGTTCTTGTCTAATGGCTGCTCTGCAGATTCCTAAGGTGACCCCACATCCAAATTCTCATCCTGATGTGAATCTGTCAAAACAGCCATCAATCAGTGCCATGTCCCCTATGGAATGGACTCCCATTTTCCTGATTTCAGAGAAGTCAGCTTCTCTGCACTGCTTCATCCAGTCTCTGCAACAGCTCAGCGAGGCTGGAATTGCCGTCATCTCCATTTTACAGATCAAGAAACTGAGAGTCCTAAGGGTTAGGAATCTGTCTACTCCCACAGTGGGGTCCAAACACTGTTTCCAGGCCAAATTTTATAAATACAATTGAGCAGTTACCAACAAAACAATCAATCGATTGGCCAAGCAATTGATGTTGATGGTAAATATCTGTTTCTGGAAGTGACGTGAGGTTCTGTCACTCTTAATGAGATGCCCATGTGAGTTTGTGAAACCCAGTCCAGAACTGAGAAAATAAATTGAGAGATGGAAAATTCTAGAACCAAGGGTAAAATAGAGGGAAACCATTGCTCCAAATAGAGAAAGTATCAATTAGTTGTCCCAAATGACAGGTAGGAATCAGACACAAAGCACAGTAATTGTAATTCGAGAAGGATAGAGTGTCCACACAGAAGATATTCAGAGAACAAATGGGAAATTAATAAAACGAACAGAATGTGGCCAATGGCATGTGTACATAATTAGCGATATGTATGTAGAAAATATCTCCTCGGTGAAAATCAGGGAAAAAAAAAACAAACAAACAACAACAACAACAAATAGCCATAATTTTTAAATGTGCCATAACTTAAAATGATGTTTTAGAATACTGATTCTTACTAAGTTTTCCTACTAATTTCTCCAAATTTGGTAAACTTTTTCATTTCTTTGACTTAGAAGCGTGGTACTATAGATGTTTAATCCAGTTGTACAATGATCTTTCTGTCCATTCTTGCTTTAGAAGCAGAAATCATACATTTGCAAAGACTTGTGATTGTTTCTGTTAGTGTGCTTTCCAGTTTTCGAGTGAGTATCTTTAAGTACTGTAGAAAATATTTCAAGTTTTCCATTAAGACTGTGTATATGTTTGTGTCTGACTCTGTGTGTGTGTGTGTGTGTGTGTGTGTGTGTGTGTGTGTGTTTGCTTTCATTAGTTTTTATAAAAGCATACACATAGTACTATCTGTGAATTCAATGCAGGGTTGAGATTGGAGATATCACTTAGCATTTAAGAGTGATGGCTGCTCTTGCAGAGGAATAGAGCTCAGTTACCAGCATCCTTATTAGGCTTCTCATAACCTCTTTAACTCCCAGAGACCTCAAACCTCATCTGATTTCTGGGACACATACAGACAAACACACAAAGACACATAAGCATAAATAAATATAAAATCTTAAAACAGTTTTAATAAACCAAATGTCATTTCAATACTGCAATTTGGCTCTGCAGCAGACATGATCAACCTGTTATAACAATGCATGAAAATCTTCCGTAGCTGGGATAGCTTAGATAGCTTCATCTCACCATACAATCCCTGGGCAACCTTGAAACTGACACCCATTTCTCTCAGCTGTGATCACCCAGTGTGGAATTGAGGGGGCAGCTCCTTTCTTCATCTTTGAAAGTTTGAGGTTTGAGGGCAGCATGGGCAGTGCTTACATCTCCCGGTAGAAACTGTTTGCCAGTTAGCTCAAGTCTTTTATAGCAGAGAATAGAGGACCCATTAAATAGGCAGTAGAGAGTTTATGAACATCCAATCAAGTTGCAGTCACGGCCTTCAGTTCAAGCAAGTCATCTCAGATCCATAATAAAAGGTCAAGAAACTCCAGAAATACGTGATAATAATTTTGACCCCACACTTGAATCAAATTATATAAACCAATAATAAAGACATAAAAAAGGTGAGGATGGTTAGGATTAGAGAAAAGCAAAGGGAAATGAGTCTCATCCTCTCAACTCTGATAATGAAACCCACTTAATGCTGCCCTAGCTAGCACCTGTAAGGAAGCAGGGTCAGGGAAGAGGCTCCCACAGACTGCTGGAGAAAGTGGATGGGGAATACTTGTCAACAGCTACCATAATTTAAGGTGTACACACTTCTTAAGATTTTGAAATATCTCTTTAAAGGATTTATAAAAATTTATACTGTGGATATTTTGGCAAGACAGTATTAGGATATGATATCATATCACTGTTTATTTCCAAGAAGTTAAATGAGGGAGGCAGGAATTGAAAAGCTGCACAACTCAGTAAGTCACCAATAAAGGGCAACATGTAACCCTCCCGGCAGCCCCACCATTGCAGGTACAAATTGGACTTCTAAATACTGGAGTCAGAAAGCTCACATTTTCTGCACATTGCCTATAGTAACAGTAGGTTATTCTGAGTTCCCAATGACAGGACCACACACATGCACAAGTACCCAAGGCTCTGAATTTGGAACATTTTTTGTCCTGACACCTGGATTCTCCTAGGAGGAAGAAGAGGAAACAAGAACACATACTAGATCACTATCACTCTCATACTTAACTTTCCTATAGGACAGATGTTCTTGTGTTCACAATAGGTTACACATAGAACCAGTAGAGAAGCCACCCTCAGCAGTGGATAAAGATAGGGAGGCCAAGTGCACAAGGGAATTTAATTCAGCAATAAAGATAAATGAAATCGTGATATTTCACAACATGGATGGACTGAAAGTCATTGTGTTAAACTAAATAAGCCAGAAGCAGCAAAGCAAAATACCCAATTTCTTCCTTTACAAATGAGATATAAATTCATACACACATAGATAGATAGATAGATAGATAGATAGATAGATAGATAGATAGATAGATAGATAGGAATGTGTGAAACGTGTGTGGACGTCATAAAACAAGGATACCATGAGAGGAAAAGAATAAATCTTAAGAGAAGTGAAGCAGGCAAAAGAGAGTGCAAAGAATGCATGTGACATGAAATCGAAACTTAGAAGAGATTAGCAAGGGGAGGGGAAGGGAAAGGACAGCAGGAATTGAAGGGCATAGGTACTATATGTAGGAAATCACAACAGCAATAGCCACACATTTGTATAGTGAAATTAAAGCTTATATGCATAAATAAATACAATTATAACTGAGGAAATAAGTTGATTTGTTCTATCCATTAGCAGCGAGGGTGGGAAGCTAGAGAAACTCTACAGACACAGCTAGAGAGTGGAGGGGAGGAGCTTGTAAATCCAAGCTCACTCTAGTCTTTGGTTTTCATGTCCAGGTCCTGTGTGGTCACTGCCTTCTACTTTTCATATATTCTGAATCTGTTCCTTGGCATCAGTGCATCAAGGTAGATTCACATTCTCCACAGAGGCCTTTTCAAGGCTCCCACACCTGACTCCACCAAGCCTGGGTCAACACAGTCCTTAGGACATAGCTATAGCTTTTTTCCCTCTTTGAAGTTGTCTTTCTTGCTTCATTCCCTGGCTGAGGTATAGGCAGCCATCTCAGCCCCAGGGAAGGAAAGGGCAGGGCGTGTGGGTCAACACAGCCTGACATTTCCCAGATCAGACAACTAAGAACCAACAAGAGCAAACCAGACTCTCAAGAAAAGCTGTCAGAGGAGCATATCTCTCTCATTTATTAAAGTAAAGATGGTTGCAGTTACAGGAGTACAGGCAGGGGAGCAGTCATTAACCCCCAAGAATGCCTGTTGGTTAAGACACGGATACTGGGAGTAGCCTCTTCTGCATGTGGAGTGCAAGCCTCCCTGTGTTTCCAGCTACAGGGCAGACAAAGGCATCACCCACATTTCTTTGTTTCTGTGAAGCTGCCAGGCTAAATGCTAGGAGTGGTCAAACACCTTGAGTTTTCATCTCTAGGACAATGCAGGTTTTGAAGCCATCTTTGACTTGCTCTTAGCTCTTAGGGCAGTCCCATATCTGTTGAGGGCAGATTTCAGAAGAAACCTTTATATATACAGAGAGACAAGTCATTGGTGAATTAAATCAGAAAAATCAACAGAACCCACATTGACTGGGTTACTGTTAGTCTGACACACAATCATCAATGTTTTCACATTTGTTAAAGTCACAACTTCACTGCCACAAATAGGTACTTTACTCTTCTTTCCCCAAAGACATTTAATGACCATTTTAGGGGGTTATATTAGGGGAACCCATATTCACTGTTTGGAGAAGGATGCACAGAAATACCTTGCTTCTCTAGACGGTCTCCTGGGATGCTGGTGTACAGTGGAGTTTATATGGTTGTCCCAACATGAAAAGCATGTCATGGTTTCAGGATGTTCTAAGGAGATGCCAAAGACAGTAGACAAGATATTCCAACTCATAAGTCACCCAGGATGCTTAATGGCAGTGAAAGATGGGGATGACATGATAAATATAAGGCAGTCATGGTATGTGGAACTTGAGGCTGCCAAGAAGGGGTTGCTCCTGTATGGGCTGGGAAGAAGACTCAGAATGGATGAATGGGAGAATGTTCTGGTGGGAAAGGTCACAGTGTTTTCCTAGGCTAGGCCATTTCAGTATTTGGAAACTCAGATGTAAAGACACCTTCTTGTGGTCATGCAATAAAAGAAGCATAGAATGATAGCTCTCAGGTAACTCTGCCCCTCCTTCCTCTGCACCCTTGTTGTATCTCGAGTGCTCTAATCATCTCTCCTGGGGAGACCCAGCCATTGTGACTGAATAATAACGACACCCCTGCAATCTCTCTAATTGGAACACTTGTGTTTTTAACCAGCTTTCTTTGGTGATTTGGTTTTGTTATGGAAGTTTATTTATAGTTTTGTTTAAAATAATTGGTTTTGTGGACTGTTGGGAAAAGGGCTGCATAGGCATTGGCATTGTGTATTGTTTGTAGGTTGGATTGTTGTATTGTTGGATTTCTGTGGGGGATATGTGATTGCTTATGATCTACACTTAAGGAGCTCTAAAAGAATAAAAACTCCTGAGCTCAAATGCTAGGAGTCCATTGTAAGTATGGTACTGGCCATGATGGTGGTTCCCTCTACTGAGGTCTGGAAGGGTTTGCAGTTATGAAATATGCCTCCTTGTCATCTGTGCGGAGCCACCCCATAGGTGTACAACTACAGTGATTAGTGCCCCTACCATGGCTATTTCTTAAAACAGAAAAATCTAGCAACACTAAAATTAAAAGGAGGAAAATTAATGTGTTCATTAGGCCCCTGTGCTGCTTGTGCTGCTATGGAGGACTTTTTCTTCTTTACACAGACAGCAAGGCTGGTTCAGTGATTCATATCTTTCCTGCCTTGACATAGGCCATGGTTACAGTGTGGCTGTGTTACCCACATTTTGCATTGCACAGAAGGTACATGACATGTTAATGCACAAGTCAGGATATCTGTGGGATGAGGAGGAGGAATCCAGCTGTCCTTGATGAGAGAACAAGCCAAAGAAGTTGGGAGGATGAGGAATTGAGGCAGAAATTGACAGAATGAATTAGCTTAGGGTGTTTCTGTATCCAGGTTCTGAACTGATGCACTTTATTTCATGCTCTTAATACTTGCTCTGTTCTGTGGTGAACTTTGACAGATAATTGCACCCAAAGAGTTTATGGATGAAGAGAGACAAGGGTGTTCTGTGGAGAACAACCTCCTATGTAGGCAGAGAGGTAGTTTATTTCCATCAGTGAGGAGGTAACACAATCCTGTTACATAGTCTCTACCTTGCAGGCAGAAAATACATGTTTTCTTTATGCTAGCCATGTTTCTTCAAGATGGGTTAGTGAGAAAGACACTTGCTTCAGAGTCCTGATCATCTATGTTTGCTCTCTATAACCTTAGGAAAGGTGAAATGAGGGAACCTGTTCTTGAGTATTATCCCCTGAATACGGTCATACATGCAAGTGCACTCACACATGAACCTCACACACACACACACACACAGAGAGAGAGAGAGAGAGAGAGAGAGAGAGAGAGAGAGAGAGAGAGAGAGAGAGAGAGAGAGAGAGAGAGAGAAAATAAAAATTAAAAAATAACACGTAAAAATAAGCAATATACAGATGTTCCTTAGGTCATATATATTGTGGACTCTGACCAAATCTGTTGTGTGGTTCCTCTGAACATTAAGAACATACACAGCTGGACTAGAGAATGCATGGGTGATCCCCATCTCACTTTTGGTGAGCTAATCCCACTCTGACTACCAGAGTATCAGCTCTACCACCAAACCCTGTGGATCACATGGAAAGCATTTCACAGTGTGGCCTACAGAAGCACAAGCCCCAATAATCGGACAATTGACAATGACCACTCTCCTTTATTTGCCACCAAGAGCTGTCCTTCCTCATCCTGTTCCATTTCACAATGACCATCACGTTAGGTATACTTCTTTATTGACCCTGCTAGTCATTGGGAGGTTGGTATGAGAGCCTCATTTTCAGGTAGAATAAACATGTTTTTGAGCAGTCCACAGATCCAAGGTTGCACAGAAGTAGAAACCCAATGCCTGGGTCCTTCCACCTCTAGCAGGCTGTGGCCATGTGGTAGAGTAGAACCATCCCTAGGCTGGTTCATCCTATTTTCCACAAGTTGCACTGTTTGAATTGGTCACCTAGCCCTGGGCTCATGTCAAGTGACAACATCATAGAAATAGGTAGGATCTTGTCCTTGTGCTGGGGAACAGCACAGAGATGGACCATTGTAACTTAAGAAGCCCTGAGGGCCTGTCTTTAGCATGAGGTGACCATATCAAAGGGTATTTTCAATTTGTGATTTTGAGACTGTGGCAATCAGAGCCCTGTAGTTCTCTTGCCATGGCTTGCTTCTCTATTCAGACCCTCGATCTGGATGCCTGCCATCATGTTCCACAAACACATAAAAATCTTGTTTTTCAATAAGGGACACAGAGCTAAGGTCAATGCTGAAACTCTGTAAAGGAACACAGCCTGGGAGTGCTAGGGTTAAATGTGGAGAACTCACAAATCCTGCAGGGCCCAACCTCAGTTTTCTAGACTGCTAATAGTGTGAACAACTTGTACCTGGATCTCCTTGACATGGTGGGCACACAACTGTGTGGGATATCACGAAGGTAGTGACAGGACTTGGAGGGGTTTGGTCAGAGCCTGTTCTTTGGACTGGGAAGACATGTGTTCCAATACTCACTCTACTATCTGCTGGCTGCCTGACAATGAATGGGGCTTTTTTTCTCATCTGTGAATTGGGACTGGACACTGAATCTCACCTCCTTTCTATATATGTTCTGAGAAAACAGGTGGGAAACACATGTGTTTTGTGTTCACACAGTTGACTGCACTGTCATATTACTGGTCAGTAATGTGCACAATTTCATTACACAGAACAAACAATGGGCTCTTGTTGGGGACAGCTTGTACTGTCAGAGTCCATCCCAGGTTTGCTCTGGATGCTCTGATATACCTTGGAATGTGTATCCATCTGTTTGTACACTAAGTCTCCTGGAATGTGAAGTACTTGTCTATCAGGGATAAAGGCTGGGTCATTAGGGCCTTAGATGAATTTCTCATTGCAAATCTCCACTGAGGCACTAAGGATTAGCTTTTCTGGATTAGGACATTCTATGCCCAACATGGGCTAATTCCCAGTCATGGCAGCTTCCTGGTCCCATTGACCCCACCACTTAAGCAATGATTTACTAGTATTTGTTCCTAACATAGCTCACTTTCCTGTTTGGAAAAGGCTACTGAGACCAGAGGGTCACAGAGGATCCTGAGACGGATACTGCTTAGAGCTCCCTAGACATCCCTCACTCATGAGGACAGAAGCAGACCCCAGACCTTCCTCACAGGACAGAAAACAGGCTTGAATCATCCACTGCCAAATGCATGTTGCTTTGCATGTAGGCAAGTTTTCTATTGCTCAGCTGTACTCCAATTTGCCGAGTCTTTTTTGAGAAAGAAAGAAGAAAGTGTATATTGCAAGACCCATAGAGGGAGAATGACGAAGCCGGGGGCCAGAGAGAGAGAAAAGTCATCCACTTTGCCTCAGTTCTCACACAAAAGCTACCTGCTGGGAAGTTTTGGGATTTAAGAATGAGAAAAACGAAAAAAATTACTTCCAAATGTACTAAAAGTAGCAATTAGTGAAACTGTATAAGCTGAGTGTCTGAAGAGTTTATGTACATGTAAAAGCTTGTTGCCATTTTCATGGTGACATATGTCTTTTTATTCCAAAAACAATGCCCCTTGGAGCTCAACAGGTGGCCCAGTAGCAAAGAAGATTTGCTGCTCTTGTAAAAGATTAGAATTTCATTCCCAACATCCACATGGCATCTCACAACTGATATGTCAGGGTGTTTTAACAGATGATTTGGAGCCAGTAACCAAGGGGACAACATGAAATGAAGAAAGCACATTCTTAGTGGACGGATGAGGGTCTTGTTAAGGTCAGGGAGCAAGAATAAAGGAAGACCGGTTAACAAGGGCCTACATGTTTCACCTGTGAAAGACAGGCCTGTTAGTGTGGGTTCCCTGGTGGACTGTTGTCACTTTCCCAGCTCAGGAGAACACAGGCTGGAAAGGAAGAGGAACAGGGTAATGGAATGGAAGGGAAAGTGTTTCTAGTTGTTGATTGTAGATCTGATCCTTAGCAATGAGAACCCAGCCAGGCATAAATAAACAGACCTCGGGACCCTTTTTGGTGGAAGCAGGGATCACTTTATTCAGCGTGGGCCAGGAAATTTATAGGGTGCATGGGGGTGGGGGTTAGATAGTCAGGCTGCCTCCCAAACTTTGTGCACAGGTCACAGTTCTTGCCCTTGACGCTCGCTGGGTCCAGTGTGACCCAGGCTAATGATCAAAAGACAACAACAGACTTTCAGTGCCAACTGTTAAGTTCTAACTCCTTTGGATATGCTTAAATCTGACTTTCCTGGTTTAACAACAATAGATTGCTGATGAGCTTTCATGTGTTCCTTAAGGATCTAGGGGGCTGCAGCATGTAGACTGGATAGTTTCTTCCTTTACCTAAGAAAAGTAAAAGACTTCTGATGGAAAGTCCTTCAGTTGATTGCACATTTCTTTTGCTCCAAATCCAATATACAAATAAGAGATGACTATGTTAGCTGAGTAAGAACTGTGTTGATTTAGAAAAACATGACATGTAACCACAAACCACTGTCTGGAAGTAGAAAATAAAATGGAAATAAATACTTGGCTTGTGCAAACTCAGTTCATATATAATAGGAGAATCATTGCTTTAAGAGTATAGGAGCTTTGTCAGTAGACAGTCCTTGGGAAAATGCATGATCATGTGGAGATTTTAAGATAACATTTTTTCAAAAATATAAAACTTGTAATCATTTGAAAGTAAAACTTGTGACTAAGATGTGATTGTAATTGTGATATGATTTTTTCCTGCTTGAGAGAATTTAAATAGAAAGAAAATAAGACCTAGGAACTAAATAAAAAGCAGCAGAAGTTTGTTTCGTCAACAAGACATGTGTGTATGTATGTGTGTTTATGTCACCCTCACACCCCACACATAGCACCTGTGTCTCTGAACTCTGCTGGAGCTGGACTGCGGTACTCTGTCTCATAGAGTAAAGGCACAGAGGTCTATTATTTCAACACCCCCCAAGGAGACTACACCAGCCTACAATGCCTCTGATCATCATTTTGAGGTTCTCTCCATTATGCATACAGGGCTCTCTCTTACTCATTTAGACTTTCACATGTTGTGCCCTAAGGTAACCACAGCCTCCCCCAGAGAAAATCTAGTCGTCCTTCAATGCTGCTCAGACCCTGCCAACTAATAAAGCTGCCTAAAGTTCCCACATGGTTCACTTGCCTCACTCATCTGCTGCCATAGGGCCTGACACAGAGCATCTTACACCAGATTGCTCAATTGCATCTCCCTCACAAGAATAGCACTCTGGAAGCCATTCAGAAATATCAGGCAAAACAGTTAATGACACACAGCTTCTGTCTGAACACGCCCACATTCTAGTTCAGAAAAGTGCAAGCGAGACTTCAGAAAGTTACCCCTAATGAGCTTCATAAAGAAAAACACCTAGAAGTAAATGGATGGTGTGTGTGTGAGTGTGTGTGTATGTGTGTGTGTGTGTCTGTATGAGTGTGTTCATATGTGTGCATGGGTAAAGGCATATATGTGCAGATAGAGACTGGAGAATAATCTTGGTGTGGGTACTTGGGTCCTCACTGAATTCATTTTGAGTTACTGTCTCTTCCTTGACCCAAGACTCACAGGCCTTAGCACACTAAACTGGGTGGTTTATTACATCTTTATGCTCCGAGTTTTGCTCTTGAAATTCTTCATAGAGCTGGCTAAAAGTTGCAGGTGACAACCATGTCATATCCAGAGAGGATTCTGTCATGAAATATCCATGTATTCCACACCTTAATTATCTGAGATTTGCTCTGTAATTTCACCATAAAGCTGACTAAAAGTTCAGGTGACAAAAATGTCAAAGTCTGAGTGGTGCCCTGTGTTGAAATGTCCTCTAACAAAGAAGTTAGCCCACTACTTTAAAATTCAGCCTCATTTCGATTTTCAGGACAAGGGTCAGGAACATTCAGATTGTAGATCTAATGTAGCATGAACAGCTTCTAGTTCATTTCACCATAGGTTCATTTCTATCCCTTCTGAACTCTGGAAGCTCAGAGTTTCCTGTCAAATATCAGAGACTATGTGGAGCATTTATGTAAACCACAATACCAGGATAGTAATGTTAGGATTCCCATGACTGTGGGTTCAAATCCTGTCCCCTACCCTAGCTCATCACATGACCTGAATGAATCTTTTTGCCTCTATGAACCTCAGTTACTTCCTCTTGGTATCAAGAAGTGGAGAAAACTCTGAAAGGGACTTCTTGAGTCACAGCCTGATTTCCTGGCTTTACTTTTCTCTTGCCCTTCATTACTCCCCATGCCCTCCATAAAAAAAACAAAAAAACAAAAAAACCTATTGTCCCCAACATTAAATCTGGTGTCACCCCTAATGATAAAGATGAAAAATACAAGATACTGAGACATACAGCAGCTCAGAGGAGTCAGACCCACTGAGAACTCTGTCTAGGCCCACTTTCAGTTGTCTTCGAGAGCATTCAGGAAATGCTCAGGGAACACTGCACAGAACAAGAAGAAGCAAATCCCAGTCCAGAGTGGTCAAGGTACTTGGTCAGACCCCATCTTCCACCCAAAAGGTAGCGGGACTTTGTGTAACCCAGATCAAGAACAGAGCTTAGAGTATTGTTTTGTGTTTTGCTTTTAAGACTGATTATTTTACTGGGCAGTGGTGGCACATGGCTTTAATCATAGCACTTGGGAAGAAGAGGCAAGTGAATCTCTGTGAGTTCAAGGCCAGCCTCATCTGCGAAGCGAATTCCAGGATACCCAGGGTTACAACAGAAAAACTTTGAATCAAAAAAAGAAAACGAAACAAAAAAGGACAGACTATTTTATCTGTAGTAAGCATTTTTGCTTGAAACAGTTTCTGTGCCTGGTGTGTGCACAGTTGTCCAAGGCAGTCAGATGAGGACATTGAATCCCCTGAGACCCAAGTGAGACCCAAGATACAATCAGTTGTGTGCTGCCATTTGGGATCAGGGAATTATACCTTGGTCCTCTCCTAGAGCAGTATATCCTCCTCCTTGCTGAGCTATCTATCCCACCAGAAAACATTTTAGAAATAAAAAAAAATGCCATCTTGAAAATGACAACATTGCTGAAACTGTAAGTAATAATCTTCAGACACTAAGGATATACAAGTTCACTAATTGCTACTTTTAACTGTGATAAATTGCAGGATGCTTAGCATATTTTACATTTGACTTTCTTATATTCAAACATTTCCCAGCAGGTGGTTTACCTGTGAGGACTGGGGGAAAGTGGACGAGTTCTCTGTCATTCTGATTTTGTCTCCATCACTCTCACACTGTGTGTTCTGTCCTGAGAGGATGGTCTGGGGTCTGCTTCTGTCCTCATGAGTAGGTTAGTCCAGGGAGAAGAGTCTCTAAGTGCCATCCTGGCCTGGTTCCTGTATGAGCCCTATCCGTACTGCTTGACCTCCCTGGTCCCAGTAGCCTTTACCAAACAGGGAGCTGAGTTGTGCTAGAGAATAAATGCCATCTCATTGCTTAAGTGGTAGGGTCAGTTGCCCTAGGCAAGAAGTTGCCATGACTTGGGATTAGCACATGTTGTGACTAGAATGTCCTACCTAGAAAAGCTAATTCTTAGTGTCTCCTTTGAGATTTTTAATGAGAAATTCATCCCATGACCCTTATGACCCAGCCTTTGTCCCTGATAGACAAGTAGGTGGAAACTTCCTGTACACAGGAAGGATGCACTTTCCAAGGATTCTCAGAGCAGCCACCACAACCCTCTCCCTAACAAGAGTCTTTTGTTTGTGCTGTGTAAGGTAATGGCACACATTACTGTCACCTGTGTCCACAACCTGCCCAATATGAGGACATTCACATGTTTCCAACATGTTTTCTCGGCATATGGATAGCAGGTAGGTGAGGTACAGTTTGCAGACTCCGGCTGGCTCCATTCCAGTTCCACTGCTGTCCTTGATGGTTGTCCCTTGGTACTGGCATCTCTAAAACTGCTGGGGTCACTACTGCAACTGGGCTGCACTTTCACCAATAACCTCTCCGGGGCTTGCTTCATGATTCCAAGCCTCAACTTTCTTACATGATACCTTAATCTGGCCCTTCAACTGCTGCTGATGCTGCACCTTAATCAGTTATCTCTCCTGGGATCTTTTCATGGTGCCAAGCTTCAACTTTTTCACATGACCCCTTCAATCTCAGCCTTCAGTTACTACTGAGGCTGCACCCTCACCAATGGCCTCTACTGATTTTTGGTTTTTGAGACAGAGGTTCGCTGATTTAACTCAGGCTGTCCTGGAACTCACTCTGTAGACCAGACTGGCCTCAAACTCATAGAGATCTTCCTGCTTCTATATCTGTAGTGCTAAAATTAAAGGCATGTTGTTGAAGTTTATTTTTAGTTCGGTAAGAGCACCAGGTCAGGCTCTGCTGAGGATTGGGCTAGGCATTAATCTATGTGGAGAACAAAATACCTTTAAAAGTCCTCTCCTGACTAGATTCTAGTTCCTGGCTGCCCTAGCATATCAGTCATGGTTTCCCTCCTTTAGCACGATGTTCAACCTTCCCTTTGTCCCAGAGGATCCTGCAGGGAGGACAGGCTGCAGGTGGAATTGTTGTGACTAGGAAGGCATCTCAATCTCACCACTGGAAGCCATGCCTCCTTACAGGAGATGGGCTGTCACTGTAGCCTGTCTCTGAAATTTCTGATCACTTTTCTAGATTTTTCATTTCCAAGATGTCCTCAGTTTGTCTTTTCTTTATTGCTTCTATTTCATTTTCAGGTCTTGGACAGTTTTGTTCATTTTCTCCCATTGTTTGTTTGATTTTTCTTGGCTTTCTTTCAAGGATTTGTTCATTTCCTCTTTAAGGACCTCTATTCTCTTCATAAAGTTGATTGTAAGGTCTTTTACTTCTGTTTAACCTTTGTCAGAGTGTTCAGATGTTGTAGTAGAGACAGTTGGGCTTTAGTGGTGCCATATTGCCCTGATTGCTGATTGTGTTCTTATGCTGGCATTTTGGCGTTTGGATGTTGAGTGTTTCTAGGTTAGGGTGCCAAATTCTTGAGTTTTTCTTTTATTGGATGGATGTCTTATTCTTGTTTCTTTTTCTCTTTTGCCTTATGTACTCTGTGGCCCCTTGTGAAGCAGGGCGTCTCTGCACAGGGTAGGGGCTGAGAAACAGAGCTTTAAGGCTTCCTACCTGTTCCTCTGGCTGGCTGGGTATCCTGGTGTGGGGTTTATCTGGCCTACTTGGCATCTGTGACTCGGGTGGGTGACAATGGTGCAGAGGGTTGATAAGGCTGGTAGGAAGATGGAGGTGAGTTGAGTTTTGGGGGGGCACAGATTGTTCTAGTGGGAAGGTTGAGCAAGCAGATTTCCTTCCTGTTCTTCAGCTAGTTGCCATGTTGAGTTATAGTGTGGGAGATTCTGTGCAAGTTAGTATGTGGGACTCCAGTGAGCAGAGACAGGGAGATGTGGGAAAATGGCAGTGGATTGGAGTTTGGGGTGACAGGGTGCACTGGTGGAAGGGTTCAGTGATGAGTCTGGCAACCTTCTCTTTCTGGTGTCTGGGAAATCACAGTCTGGACCAGATGAGGTCTGGCTGAGTTGATGTGTGGGTCCTGGGCAGATGGAGGTGGGGAGAACAGGTGACTTTTACAGTGCCTAGTTTAGCTACCAGCACCAGATACAGCCTTGGCCTCTTCTGTAACACAGCTCCTGTGTGCTGAATCTATGGAAACACTTTCCAGATTTTAACATAGAGTCTGGTTTGTTTGTAAAATAACTGGTAGTTTGGTCTGTAGGAAGGGTTCCTTCATGAGATGGAGTTCTCATCACCATAGCAGCTGTGTCTTGTCAGGAATACATAACCTCACCAGTGTCTGGGCAGATTTTCAGAAAACAAAACAAAAAAAGACTCTAAAGGTCTACAATTACCTTTTCATTCTTCCTTGTCTTCATGTTAGATGTAGCTGGCATGATGTCTTGCCCAATGTTGGGCATCATTTGTAATAGTACACTGGTATTGTGGTTCAACAAGGAAGAGATGTAGCCATGTTCATATGTGCAATCCCAGCCAAATCTCAGCAGAGGGAACTGCTGCGGACTGACCCAGCTGGGTCCCCTAAGCCCGGGGAGAATCAGGAATCTGGTACTCGGGTGGGCAAGAAGTCGGTGAAGTGACAAACACAAGAATGTTGAATCTGAGTGTAATTTTCAGCAGTAAGCATCAGACTTATATATATTATTAATACAGGGAAACATAATCACACAAGAATGTGAATCATGCCAAAATACGCCAGGCCTTTTTGTGAATTGTGTCAAAATACATACGTCAGGCCTCTTTCAGGGAAATGCAGTTAAAGGATACAATATGTGAAAACAGATCGTACCTTACAATGTGTAAGACAATGTGGTTACGGTTGGCATGCAATGTGGTTATGGTTGGCATATCAGTAAGTATACTGTGGTTAATAATTTTTTAGAAGACAGTTATTGTACTGGTTTGTAACAGAGGGTACCTACTTTTTGAAACTGAGATCAGGTTCAAAGTCAGGAGTTACAATTTCAGGGACTTTTGGAGTTTGCTCGACATTTTTCACATCCATCTTAGGTGGGTGGACACTGGAGAGCATTGCAGCCACGCTCCATAGAATAGAATAAAGAGAAGGAAAATGATAGCTTTCAGACCACAGCCAACAATCGTAACTAGGGTACGGGGCACGACAGGAAAACATTCCTCTGTTTCTAGGGGCGCCAGCCAAACTTTCCAGGAGACCAGCTTCCTTGAAGCTTTAGCCTCTGTCCACGGAGCAGGAGTTTATCCCTGTCACGTGGACTCCACTGGAGTTGGCATGGCAGGGAACCACAATTATGAAAGGCCCCATACTCAACAGTGGAATCCTGAGTGTCTGAGCTCAAGTGTTTTTCTTGATCCAGAACTCTTCAGGTGTTCTACTGATAGCAGATGCAGAGCATTAGCAATCAAACATTCACGACATTAAAACAACACCTGTAGACAATATAAAACATTGAGGCCTTTGACAGCCCTTTTCCCAGCAGTGCACAAAACAATTATTTTATACATAACTAAATACAAAACTTCTAGAACAGGAGCCAGAGCATAGCTGGAATTTCTGAAAATGTGCAGAACAATGAGCTGACTGCTGGGAAATCATAGCAAAACTCCCTTTAAAACATGAAAGATTTAAAAAGATGTCACCCTGATAATGGCAACAATACTGAAACTGTCATTAAAAACCTTCAGAAACTAAGAGCACAGGGTTTCACATTGTCTTTCTCATATTCAAATGTGTCACAGCAGGTGGTCTGAGTGAGGACTGGGATAAAGTGGATGAGCTCTCTCTCTGGCTCTGGCTCTGTAGCTCTCACTGGATAGTTCTTGTTTCATTATCTCACTGCTTCTCTCTAGCTCTCTCTACCTCAAATTTCTCTCTCTTTTCTCAAAAAAATATTTGGCAGATGGTGGTAGTGTTGGGCAACAGAGAACTTGCCCAAGTGCAAAAGCAACATGCATTGGTGGGTGGTGGTCCAGGACTGTGTGTGCTCACCTGTGACAGAGGTCTGTGGTCTACTTCTGTCATCATGGGTGAGGGAAGTCTAGGGAGCCTCTAGGCTGCATCCTGGATTGGTTCCTGTGTGAACTAATCACCACTGTATGAACCAAGCACCACTGCTTGGGCCCTCAGGTCTCTGTAGCTTTTCCCATTTGGGGAACTTAGCTATGTATTAGAACAAATACTTTCAGCTCATTGATTAAGTGGTAGGGTCAGTGGGACCAGGGAGCCATTATGACTAGGAATTAGCACATGTTGAGAATAGAATGACTGGGCCTAAAAAAGCTAATCCTTAATGCCTTACTGGATAATTTAAATGAGAAATTCATCCCATGAATCTTATGACGCACCCTTGTCCCTGATAGACAAGTAGTTTACATTAGAGGAGACTTCCTGTACACAGAAGGGGATGTTCTTTCCAAGGTAAATCAGAGAAGCCAGTACAGTCCTTGGATGGACTCTGACAGCACAATCTGTCCCCAAACAAGAGCCTTTTGTTTGTGCTGTATGATGCAATTGCACACATTACTGCCACCTGTGTCCAAAGCCTGCCCAATGAAAGAACATTCACATGTGTTTTCCATCTGTTTTCTCTGCATGCAGATAGGAGGCAAAAAGAAGCAACATCCCAAGTCATGTACCCAGCGGAAAGCAGAGTGAGGATTTGAAAGCATGACTTTCCAATCTCAAGAACAGGCTCTGACCAGACACTTCCAGGTCCCCTCAGCAAGTTCAATTATGCCATAGGGACTTCTCTACACATTATGTCAAGAAGATCCTGGTACAAGTTGTCCAGCTATTAAGAAGCTGAGGAATCTGGGGCTGAAGCAAACTACAGGCTTGAGGTTAGTACCTCATCTCTAGCGCCCCAAGGCTGTGTTCTGTAAGAAGTTATCTGAACTGATTTTCATGAGTTAGTGCTGAGAAACTTGTTTTTCATGATTAGTGCAACACGTTGGCAGGTAGACAGGCACCAAAAAGTTGAACTGCATACAGAGGCAAGCCAGGGCAAGGACAGAGCAGGGCTCTGACTACCTCAGTTCCAGAATCATAAGGTCAAAGCTCCCTTTTCCATGTTGGGGACAGAAAATCAGAGCATCCTAAGTTGCAATGGTCTAGCTCTGTAATGTCCCATAGCCCAAGGCCCAGCTCACTCATGTTTCTGTACTGTTCTAGCTTGGCATGGACCCAGGGATGGGTGACTGATTCTAACAGTGAATTCTGTTGAAAACAGGATGAACAAGCCTAGTGATGGTTCTACTCTGCCAGGTGGACACTGACTGATGTAGGTGTAAGGATATAGGTACTGGATTTCTACCCCCACACAACCTTGACATCTGGATACCTTTCAGAAACCTGTTTCTTCCACTAGACATTCAGGATCTGAAACATGCCTCCTGATGACTAGCAGGTTTAATGAACAAGTTCACCTAACCTGATGGCAGACGGTAGGCAAATGGCTGCATCTGCCCTTATGGTAGATGAGTACTGCTCGCTGCAGCTGCCAGGAGGCTACATGCTATAAATGTCACCCTCCTGCTCAGTCAGAACACAGACCTAGGATTCTCTTCAAAGCAAACCCCTTCTTGTCTGAACCTCCTTCAAGGTCACAAGGAGATGGGACAAGACATGGCTGGACAGCTCCTTGTATCAAATAAAAGACAGTGATAATTTCAAAATGTCTTCTTATAGGGGCCAGTGCTTCTGCTGGCCACACTGTGTAGAGCTGTGCACATGAGATATAGCTTTTGGGGTAGAGCTGATGCTCCTATAGTCATAGTGGAGTAAGCTCACAAAATGTGAAATGGAGGTGACCTGGGAGTCCTCTGGTACAGCTGTTTGTGTCCCTGAGGATTACAGGAACCAGACACTAGCTTTGGTCAAAGTCTACATCTATATGACCTAAGAAACATCTGTATATTATTAGTATTTTTATTTTTATATTGTGTTGGTCTGTGTGTGGTGTTCATGTGTGAGTGCAGATGCATGCATGACCGTGTTCCTGTTGAGGTCAGCGGATAATTTTCGGGTGTTGGTTCCCTCCTTCCACCTCTCTGTGTGATCTGGGGAGTAACAGGTGTCATTTATATAGAAAGTGCCTCTCACTAACCTATTTCAATGTCTCAATAAGAGATGTGAGTAGCTTGAAGAGAATATGCACTGACTGCCTGGAAGATGGAGTCTTTGTCACAGGATACCTCCTCACTAATGGGTATAAACTGCCTCTCCACAGAAACCCATCAGCTGTCTTCATCCAAAAAGTATTTGCTGCAATTATTTGCCAATGTCCACCAGAGAATGAAGTCAGGAGTAGAACATGAAATACAGTGCATCATTTCAGGACCTGGCTCCAACTATACTCTAAGCCAATGGAGTCTGTCAATTTCCACCTCAAATCCTCATTCTTCTCAGCTCACAGCTGTCCTGTCTTTTGCATTCACAAATCATCTACCTCCTGTACAATGGAAACATGACAATCACACATCCACACTGTAATCATAACCAATGTTAAGGAGAATTAATCAACCAGCATTGCTGGCTCCAGAAAGAAGAAACACTCACCCAGGACTGTACAGTAGCCCCATGAACCCACTCATTTTCCTGCTTTCAGTTTTTGTGCTTCTGGAATTTTCTGCTCTGAGTAACAACCTCAGCAGGGGCATTAAACAAAATCACCCAGGAAGCTGGTTTAAAATACAGGTGCTCCAGAGAGAATGATTGCATGGGGTGTCAATACTACCCCATCACAATGGCTTCCTCTGCCCAGCGGAGATGATGAGGGCACTCAGATGCAGGGAAGGCACATGGGAAGGATGAGTAGAGGGACCTGAGAGCCACCATTCTACCCGACTTAGTGCATGACCTCAAGCAGTTGTCTTTAGCTCTGACTTGCCTAGAGATGAAATGGCCGAGCCCAGGCTATCACTATGACCTTTCCCACCAGAACATTCTCCCTTTCTTCCATTCTGGGTCTTCTCCCAGCCATACAGAGCCAATATCTTCTTGGTAGCCTCAAGTTCCATATCTGGGCCTCCTTAGTCTTGGCAGAATGTCATCGCCACCCTTCACTGCCAATTAAGCATTCTGGGTGACCGTTGGGGTAGAATATCTTGTCTAAGCTTTGATATTTTCTTTGGAGTCTCCTTAGAACATTGTGAAACCAGGAAGTGCTTCTCATCCTTTGACCCTAAATAGGAGTCACTGACACACTAGAGTCTCAGGGATCTGTACAGAGAGCCTGAGATTATACTTGCCTCCTTATCCAAACCAGTGAGTATGGCTTCTTCCAGTGTGACCCCCCCTAAAAGGGAGTCATCAAGAGGCTTTGGGCTGGAAGAAAAGGGAAGGACCTATTTTTTATAAGGAAGATGTTGTTCTAACAAATGTGAAGACATAGGTGATATTGGTGAATGTGGGGTCTGTTGACTGTTCAGATTTTATTCACCAATGTCTCGTCTCACTGTACAATGAAAAGCTTAGTGCAGTCTATGTTCTAAAGAACAGGAGCCGTAGCTATTTCCTGTGGACTGTGATGACCCAAGCTTGGTGTATGCAGGTGGTAGGAGCCTCGAACAAATCTCTGAGAGGTTCTGAAGTTGACTTGATAAAAGGCGACATTTCACTGATGCCAAAGATCAGGTTTAGGGGGGAAGAGAATAGGAAATATGTTTCAAGCAGTGAAGGCAGCAAGCACAGAAGACTTGAGAATGAAGAGCATAGACTGGAATCAGCTTGGCTTTCCAATCCCATCCCTCCACTTCCAGACTATGCCTGTAGAGTTTCTCTGGCTTTCTGACCTGCTCTTCTGGAATCATGTTAACTTTTTAATCAGTTATATTTGTATTTAGTTATGCTTATCATTTTTAAATTCACCATACTAAGTACTGGTTCTGTTGTTCCGTTTTCCTGCATACTTAGTTCCTATCCCTCTCCCAATCCTGCTGCCTGTCCTGCGGGGGTCTGAGTCCAGCTCTAGTTCCTGTGATGGGTTTCTCAGCTTCCACGAAGGAGGGTAAACAATCGAAACTATGACAAGTGAGCAGAGTACCTCACTCTTCTATGGGACCCTTAGTTGGCAAGCTTAAAGCTCTTTAATAAGACACATAGAATACGTCTTATGGTAACTATGACACGCAAGAGCGCTTATTTAATAGTAAATTAAAGAAAGATAAAGAAAAGCAAAGAATAAAATCAAAGAAAATAACAATGTGTACATTAAGGGAATAAAAACAGTTTCTCTAAGCTAGCAATCCAAATCTCTAGGCCTTGCAATCTATCTTCCTCAGTTAGTTCATTTTTCCTTGTCTCTCCTGAGCTGTCTGTCTCTGTCTCTAGTCGTTGTCCTCCTTCTCGTCTCTCGTGGTTCATTGTTCTTCTTGTTCTTCGTTTGTTCATACTGTCCTTCTGTCCTCCTTCTGTCTTCCTTCTGTCCTCTGACCAAGATTTTTCTGTAGATTAAGTAGCAGACTACAGGAATGCTTATCTAAGGGTTGCAGGTGTCAGGCATATCTCAAACAGGAACCAATTCGAAAGGTGTCTCTCCTCTTTACAGCTGCAGGCTTCAAAGTTACTCAGTTATCACCAAAGAGTAAATGATACAATGATTAATTAGTGGATGGTAGGGATGCCACTGCTGATTGCCATTTGCCTTGCACAGATAGTTCAGGGTGCCATGAAGGCGCCAAGGGAGGATTTTATGGTTTTTTAGTTCCTTGGAATGTATTTATTCTTCTGGGTCAAAGCTCTAAATTTCAAGTCTTATCTGGTGGCCTGGCTAAGTTGAAGGCTGTTTTTCTCTTTAAGTCCTGGGAATGTTTACTTTTAAGTTGGTGCAGGCTTGCTATATTTGGCTAATTGTCTGCTTGTTTTTCCAGGTGCACTAACTTTCTAACTAAGCTTTCTGGCTTCTATCTATTAAGGCTTATCTCTTCCTGGGAAGATCAGCATTTACTCCAGGAATAGCTTTATGATGCACTTGCAATAAATCTGGGTTGCTCTCACATTCCAGGACTTGGAAGTCCAGATGTGATTACAATTTACTTCTGAATAGCATGGCTGTGTTTCATTCCAGCCCACAGTGGCCAGCTCAGGGATTAATTTTGATTAATATTACTATTAGGCTTATGTAGATCTTACTATTGATGAGAAAATGTATGTCACCGTACAGTAAAGATAAGAAAGGGGCAAAGCAGTTAAGGAATTCCAGTTCCCAACAGTGGTTGCCCAGGAACCTTGTCAAGCTGAAGCGTCCATAGTCTGGGTAACCTGGATCCCAACACTGTTCCCTTCACCTGCCTTGCTAATCTCTTCTGCCCTGGCACAGTGGAGGCTCCAAGTTACCTCCAGGAGAATACTTTGCCCAAGCTGTGTATCTGAGACACTGCGGGCCACTAGGCTGCCTCTCCCAATGCAGAAGTTCAAGGCATGCCCATTGTCTCATTTGTGCAAGACAGAAAATGGGACATTTTGCTTTTCTGAGTCTGGTTATTTTTGAATTTTGTTTAGCACAGAGACTTCTACGTCCATTCATTTCCTGAAATGTCACGGTTTCCATTTTCCTTATGTCAGAATAAAACTCCCATTGCACTTTGCCTATCTTTATTTATTCACTCCTGAGAATGGGCATCTCTCCTGGTTCCTATTGTGAACAGAAGCACATCTGTCATATAGGAAGGCTAAGGGAATGTGCCAGGCATTCACTGATTCTTTCATGTGGATTCTTGTTTCCTCTTCTTCCTGCTAGGACCATCCAGGTGTTGGGAGCAAATATGTTCCAAGTTGGGAGCCTACTTGTCTTGTACAGCCTGATCATCAGGACTTCAGGATCACCCATTGGTAATATTGGGAACTCTGAATGCAGCCTCTGGAAGTTCTGACTATAGGCCCCATCTGTACCTGCAATGTCACAGGCTGCTTAGAGGGAACAGTGTTGTCCATTATGGGTGGCTTACTGAGAACTGTGCAGCTTTTCAATTGCTTCCACACTCACTTAATCTTCTTAGAAATGAACACTGCTAAAATATCTTCTCCTAATACAGTCTTTCCAATATATCTATAGGATAAAATTTTATAAAGCCTTTAAAGTGAAAATTCAAAATCTTAAGAAGTAACCACATCTTAAATTATGGCAGCTGTTGAAAAGTATTCCCCTGTCTAGCAATCTGTGTGGGTGCCTCTCCCAAAACCTGTTCGTTACAGGTGCTGACTTAGATAACATTCACTGGGTTGCCTTTATCAGAGTTGAGAGGATGGAACTCATTTCAAAATGTTCATCTCTAATCCTAACTGTATTCTGATTTGTCATGTCTTTATTACTAGTTTACATAATTTTGCTAAACTGTTGGGGCAAAATTATTAGCATGTATTTTGAGAGTTTGTTGGCCTTTTCTTATGCATCTGTATTGACTTGCTGGAGTTGAAGGGATATCACTACACCTGGCTTGGATATCCATAAATACCACACTGTCTAGTTAATGGCTCCTCTGTTCTTTGCTCTAGAAAACCTGGCTAATTGTCAATCAGTTATTATAAGGAGAAGTAAGCTCTTCCTATGCTGCCCTCAAACCTTATCAATATTTAAGCCACTTTCAAAGATGAAGAAAGGAGCCGTCCCCTTATTCCACACCTAAGATGCAGAAGGAGAATGTAAAGACAGGGTTTCTCTGTTGTAACTCTGGCTGTCCTGGAACTTACTCTGCAGACCAAGGTTGCCTCTACCACAGAGATCTGACTTCCTCTGACTACTAAGTTCTTGGAGTAAAGAACAGCAAAACCACCACCACAACACCGCTTGAATTCTTTTCTTAAAATAAAAGAAATAAAGTGCACTCATACACAGAGTAGTCTTACTGGATGACTTGAAATCTTTTCTATAGTACTTAAAGGTACTAAATTCAAGGTAGCAAAGCAGTTTAACAGAAAGAAAGGCAAGGCTTACCAGCTGTATGATTTGTCCTTCTACAGCTGAGAATGAACTGAAATATCATTGTATAACTAAACTAATAATATACAACATCATGTTTCTAAGTCAAAGAACTGAAACAAGTTACAAAATAAGGAGAAGTAGGCAGGAAAAACTTAGTTAAAATCAATATTTTAAAGCATCATTTTAAGGCATGGCACATTTAAAAATAAGCGGTATTTGTTGTGGCTGGTTGTTCATTTTATTTTTTCACTGAGTTTTTCACTCAGGAGATATTCTCTATACACATATCCCTAATTATATATGCATGCTACATTCATTTCCCAATTGTTACTGATGATATTCTGCTAGGATACTCTACCCTCTGCTCCAATGTCAACTATTGACCTATGGCTTGATTCCTAGCACCTATTTATTGCCTTCATTGGTTGGAGCAATATAGTCCCTCTATGTTTGTTTCCATGGTTCTCTAGTTTTCCATTTCTTAGTTTATTTCCTCAACTGCTTGACTGGATTTCACCAACTCAAATGTGTAGAGGAACACTTGGAAATTTTATGCTAAGAAAAACTTTTTGGGATTAACTGACTAATCACTAGAGGTTTCTGTTCCCACCCCAGCTGTGGTATAGCTGTTTACGAGTTGGAATTGGAAAGCTTGATGCAGGTGGCTGTGGTTTTGTTGGGTGCAGTCATTCTAGCAACTGTAGATTGTCTTTGGGATTACATGCCACATGAGTTTATGGGAAATTTTGGCTTAGGGCATAAAAGGTCTGAAGCCCTGAGAGTAGGGAATGGGCATTGATTGGTGGTTCATTGGTTGGGTTGCTGTCCATAGTTACTGAGATAATTCATAAGAGAACAAATGTTAGAGAGATACAGCTTAGTACAGAATAAAAAAAGGCTATGAATATTTCTACCTGTTTCTCTTTCTGTATTAAGATCACTTGTAAAAGTGGTGAAGATTTCTATCTTTCCTTTCTCCTTCCCTAAATTGAGGGTAAAACCTTGTAGCTTACTTCTACACACATAGGCATCTCCTTAAGAGCAACAGATCTCCAAGTCACCCTGAAACAGGTACACACAATCAAAACCAATTGCTTGGCCATTAGGTTGACTGTTTGATTGATGAGTGCTCAATATATATTAGTACAAAGTCTGCCTGGAAATGGTGAGTTGACATAGCTGTGTGAATAGACAGATATCCTAACATTTACGATTCTTGCTTTCCTCATAGGCAAAATGGAGATGGTGCCAATCCCAACCTCCCTGAGCTGTTGCAGAGACTGAATGTAATAGCCAAGGGAAACATATGTCTTTGACATCAAGAAAAAGGAAGCCATTCAATAGTGGGGCAGGGCACTGATTGATGACTTCCTTGACAGGTGTACCTCAGGACGAGATCATGGATATGGGGACACCCCAGGATACTGCAAAGCTGCTATTAGACATGAATAGCATTCAAGAAGCTGTGAACTCACTAGTCAGATTAAATGACTCTTCATCTGAGAAAAGTATTTGGTGAGTTGGTGCATCTTTGCCCCTGAAAAGTAACTACCCTTCTAGGGAGACTAGTTCAGTATCAAAGGCTGATGGCTGAAGCTCCTCTTCCCCTACAGAGCTGAGGAGTTCTGAGGCAAGCGTCATTAGAGCTTGAGTAAGAGTGATGCAGGACCACAGAGTCAGTTTGAATAGTTCATGCATCGGGGTTCCTACTGTCTGGAATTCCAAGCTCCAGGTGAGTGTTCCAATTATCCTCATCTCCATCACCTATCTCCACATGCATCTTGATACTTAAAGCCTTTCACAAAGAAAAACATTTTTCTTCCCCAAATATAGATTGAAGTAAAAGTCCAAGTTCCTCAGAGAGACAGGAAGCTGGAATCCTCACCCATGAGACCCAAGCAATGGCTTCATGGACTTTGAGTCAGAGAGTCCTGGGTTCAAGCTCTGTCTCTGCTGCCTACTGTTTCTCTTCCTCAGTCCACTGCACCTGAGAATGTAGAGGCTCGCATTTCTGAACAGAATATAATGAGGACAGGAGGGTGATGGGGAGAGGTGCAAATGTTGGGAAGAGTGATGACAGGAGGATACTTGTCTGTTTATGGCAGGTTATACAACGATTTTTTCCTAAGTTTGGTCTAGGAAACTGGCCAGTCTTCCATTGGCAAAAGCAAGGACCTGAAGCTGCTGAGGGCTGTGAGAGCTACTGACTCTATGTGAGTAAGTGTCACTTTGATTTACGTAGTAGAGCATAACCGTAGCTGATCTGAGTAGGTACTTAATTCCCAGCTACTGGGTGACATCTGCTCTGAGTCTCCTAATCTGTAAATGAGCAGAACCTTGGACACCTCAAATGCAAAAAGTTACTTTATGTATGTTTTCAGTGAAAACTTACCATGTTAAATGTTAAATGTCATTCAAAACGATGTTGTATACTATAAATGTGTGTGTGTGTGTGTGTGTGAGAGAGAGAGAGAGAGAGAGAATATTGCATATGTATACTTGAGTGTAAAGCTTCATGTGTTTGTGGATCTCAGAGGTCAACATCAGGAATATGCCTCAATCAGTTACCACATTAATTTTTGATGTAGGGATTCTTACAGACCCTGAAACTCATAGAGTTTGTCTAGACTTGATGAAAAACTAAAATTCAATTTTAAAGCTATTCATTTGAAAAGAGAGATAGGAAAATGTCCAAGTCAAGATCCGGTACAAACAAATTTCTAGAGACAGGGAGTGTCATTCAGAAAGAGCACTTGCCCAACATGTGTAAGACTCTGGCATCTGTCCTCAGCAATGGAGATGTGGGAGCTTTCTAAATTCGATGCACTTATTAAGACATGAGCTGTGAGATCTTGGGGTATTTCCCTAACCTCTCTATGCCCAGGTATTCTCACTCTGAAAAAGATGTGATTTTTCCTTCTACCCCTGTTGTGATGATTAAGTGGATTAGTCTAGGTAAAATACTTTAAATGAACACCCACGGGTAATTTGTGCAAATGCAGAGATTTTGTAGAGAATATGTAACATATTGACCTTACCCAGACAATGTTGACATTGACCATAGACAGTCTGCACTTTCAGCACAGATAGATGAAAAAGAGGGCAACCTGCAAAGACTTCTAGACCTATATCTGGCATTACCTTGTTTTCTGCAGGCCTAATGTTCCTGACGTGTCCACTCTTGGGGGATTGTTGGAAGTTGTGTGTTCTCATAAACCTATCCCCTTGGGTGATGTCCAAATCCCATTGATAAATGAGTGGAAATGCTCTATTCAAAGAGTCAGTGACATTATCGAATTAGCCTCGTAATGTTCATCCACACAGTGCTGAGCTCTCAGGAAGACTTTAGGAACCCTGACTTAAATCCTATTCCTACACCTGGGAAGCAGCATGGTGGAATATACAATCAGTGTAGCCTCAGGTTTCAACTCTGTCACAACTCTGAGCTCTATCACTTTGCAGTTTCATCTTTAAAGGCCTCAGTTTGCTCATCTGTGAGTTCGAAAAGTAGAGATGTATGCTCATGAGCTTCAGAGATGATGACACGAGAAAATACAGTTTTAGATTAGAGCCTGGGACATGCTCTGAGCTCAGAACCGTGATATCCACACTGAGTCTCTGGACTGCTCCTTCCCATTGCTGAGCAAGGAGGGTGAGTTCTCTGGCCATGATCATGCCTTTGCCATCAATGCCTTTCAGCTGGGTCGGTGTGCCTCAAGCTTCTGAAGATTTGAACATTGCTTTCACCTAGAGGTGGGAGGCAGTTGGAAAATGAGACACAATCTTGGGATCTAACTGTCGTGGAGTACTCTCTACCCTCTGGAAAATTCCTGCAGTGAGATCTTGACATCCTTATCCTGGCTTTTTCCATCACTGAACCCTGTTGAACCTCACAATCTGCATCTTTAATTCTGTGCTTGGGGAAGCAGGTTGGCTCAGTCACGAGAAGTGGGGTAAGGAAACATGGCCTGCAAGTCAAGGACTTGGGGCTGGGGATCCTTGGTCAAGAATCGAGGGACGGCCTCTGTTCCCATGTTCATAGCCATGGTTTGAGGCCACCCATTCTCCCGCTACAACAGATGGCTTCTGAAATCAAGGACAGGATGACATTTTTGAGTGCAAGTCCAAAGACGTGCATCCAGTAATAATCCCCATGCCAAACAGTCCATAGACTCATGTTGTTCCACTGCATCTGAATCCTCATGGTCATGGAGACTCTCCTGATGTGGCTCTGTCTTCACACTCCTTCAAACACATTGGCCTTTGTTCTGTGCCTCAGAGAAGCTTTTTCCTACCACAGGACCTTTGCATGGAAGTTCTGTTTATTGTAAAACACCTTTCTCCTCCCTCCATCTCGAGGCATCTTTTCAGCTTTCAGGGTCTTCCTAGGTCTCTTACTAGGTCTCACAGCAATATTCTTATCCTTCAGAGTACTTGTCTCCATTGCATGCATATACATACATATTTTTACACAGAGCCTCACTGTAGAGATCTGATTAGCTTCAATATCAGAGATGTCTGTGCTTCTGTCTCCTGAAGGCAGGCATCAGAGGGAGCAATACCACACCAGGAGTCACTGTATATTTACTTGGTCCTTTCCTTTGCTCATTTTGTGTGAGGAATGGAGGGGTGTTTTGTGTGAGTGGGGACACACGTGCAAGTGTGTCAGTGGCCTGGAGCTCACCACGTAGGCTAAGCTGAATGAGGAATGTTCCCATATCTTTCACCATGAGTCTGTATCACATGCATTTGAGGTTACCTGGTTTGTCTTTCTTTCTTTCATGTTTGACATCGGCACTAGAGATGGAACTCAGGTCATGAAGCTCAAAAGACAAATACTTTGTGAACTCAGTTATCTCCTTGCCCACATTTTCTCATTATTCTAGTCAAAAATGTGCTGTGAGCCAGGCAGGCATTTTTGTGTGCCCTGGAGAACAATTGGGAGAAAATACATATCCTGAAGGAAAAGCAGGCCTAGGAGTATTTTGTCCATATGTAAATCAAAGAGAAATAAGGAGCCCTCTTCAGACCATCCCACTTAGCAGACAACAGGAGAGCAAACCCTCCCCTCAGTGGGCACTCAGGATGGGCAGCCCCAGGAGATGACACCTAGATGAGAGGTGCAGGTGGGAGGAGGCAACCTCAGTGAGGCTTGTTTACGAAGGTGGTTAAAGGCAAATTGTTTCTTCCCAGTGCCCCCAAGGCTCAGCCTGTGCTCTGTAGATAAGGGTGGGGTGAGTGTTGCTGTCTGGGGCTGTGATGAACACCAGCCCATGAGGAAGCAGTGACTTAGGCATGAGATGCTCAGATGCTCAGGAATGATCCATGTACCTGGGCCACTGGGATACAAGATGGACTGAGACCCAGAGCAGAGCAGAGGGTCACCTGACCTCCAGAGGACTAACTCAGCCATGCTAAACTCCTGACCAAACTTTGTAAATCTATTCTTTTTCAAACCAAACACCATGATGAATAGCGGACCTGACTCTGTAACAATTATAGTGTACTCCCTGTTGGAAAAAGTTGTAAATTCCATAATCTTGACACCCAGAACCAGAACTCTAGGCCTCATGAGGACATGAGAGGTATCTGTAGGTGTCAAGACCCTTTTCCTTGTGAAGTACATATTTCTGTTTAGGAAGTCTCCTGGCTCCTCCTCCCCCTTAGCAGCTGAACTTTAGAGAGAGGAGGCAGAAATCACAGATCCTGCCTTGACCTTTTATACAACCTTGCCCCATCTGGACCCTTTCAGCTAATGTTTTCTTGTAATTAAAAATCTTTGTATTTAATCAAGTTAATTTAAGGACCTGTCAGTGAGAATCTGCAGGGAAATGGTAACATGGCCTCCACAAAAGGTTAAGAGTTCTGAGGACTTGAAAGTCCAGGGTCCAAAAGTCAAAGTTTTTTGGAGTCTGGGGTATTAGTGTTCTGGTTGATAGACCTTTAGTACCTGAGTCTCTGACATTCTGAAGTGTAGGATTCTCAGAAGCCTGGGAAAACTCTGACTCAGAGCTACAATTCCATACATCCTGATTGCCAAAGTTAACCGTTCCTAGATCCCAGAAATGGACCCCTCTGTCAGGGAGCGAGGGCAGGGTGTTTCCAGCAAAGGCTCATCTGTTTTCCTTTTCCCTCTCCCCCCTTCTCCCACACTCTCTCTGCCTCTCAGACACTTGAAGTGATCCAGTCTATTCTCAAAATTGGACAAAACTTATTTCAGCACCACTTATGTAGGTCACAGCCTGGACTGAATCACCTTCCATGGGCCAAGACAACAGCAGTGGCAGTGCTCTAGCCAGGGACCCTGCCTCCTGAGCAAGGCAGGCCTTTGGCTTCTCATCCCCTTACTAGGGGCCTAATTTGAGCCGTGAGGTCCTGATGACTGACAGGGGAGCAGAGACTGTAGAAATAGTGCAGTGAAGGTGTCAGGCCCTAGAGGTGGCCCTCCTGTGGATATGTCACTTTACACAGTCCTTCTGTGTCCCACATGCACTATCTCCTTGGGTTACCAGAAGAGTCTGTATTGTGTGGCACTGTTACTTCCCACTTTCAGGTGAACAATGACATACTTGAGGTCCCACATGTGTCAGAGAGACCAGATGGAGGGAGGTATCAAGTTGGGTGGGATTCTGTTTAATTTCCCATGGTAAAGACAGAGGTTGAACTTCACTTCATTCCTTCAGCTAATCTACAGACAAGACTGAAAACTCTCTCTGAGGAGGAAGGAGCAGAAGGAGGAATGCCATGATGCCCTCGGCTGGTACAGGTAGTGTCTTAGATACTTTTCTACTTCCCTGCCAAGACAACATAGCCAAGGCAAAGTAAAATAAAAGCATTTAATATGTGAGTCTCATGATTCCATAGGGATAGGGCCCATGACCACCATGGTCAGGAGCATGGGAGCAGGCAGGCATGGCACTGGCACAGTAGCTGGGAGCTAACATCTTGAGACACAACTACCAGACAGGCAGAACTAATTGTGAGTGTCATGGCTGTTTGACACCTCCAAACACAACCATAGTGACATACCTCCCCCCAACAAGGTCCCACCTCCTAATGTGTCCCAATCAGTTCCTACAATTGGGCACCAAGTATTCAAATCTAAGAGTCTATGGTAGCCATTCTCATTCAAAGCCCACATGTAGGCTCTCCCCTGTGCACAGCAGCCTGTGAGGAATCCAGAGATGGGCTTGTTTAGCTTTTGCCACAAGACAAGAGAAACTGAATCTGGTCCTGACCCCAGGCTTAACTCTGATTTTGCGTGTACAACGAACCTTGTGCCTGGATATTGAACTCAGACTGAGTCAGTATCTTTGTTATCCAATGATTTTACTTAAAGTTATAGGCTGAGTATTTACTTTGTTTACAGACACTTGACCATAGAATGAACCACCATTCTGATTCATGGGCATGGCCTCTACTCAATCTTTCCCATTTTCCATTGCTCCTGAAGGATAAAAAGTGGTCAAGGCCAGGTGCTAACACTGTGGGAATGAGTGGACACAGAGAGTCCAGGCTACTGTGGATCTAAGCAGTGCCCAGTGAAACGGTGCCCACTGCTGCTGTGATACACAATGTCCTGATGCCCACTGCTCTCATTCCAGGTTGGAGGCCAGTGGCTTCTTCTTGCTTCCTGTGACATTTCTCTAGAGAGAGCTACCATCCTCCATAGCAAGTCTGTCTGAGCCCAGCTGGATGCTCCTCCCTGATGCCCTCCTTCTCTCAGTGTGTCCACATCTGTCATTACCACCCCAAAAATAAAATCCCAACTGCATCCTGATGTTTGTCTGTCTTATTGTGTTGCAATAGTTGGTGGCAGCTTGTGGAGTATGTGTGGGTTATATGTGGCATGAGAGTTGCAACTGGGTGTCAGAGACAGACACAGAGCTAGAAGGAACTTTAGGGCATACTTCACAGCTCTCTTTCATGCATAGGACACAGAAGCATGGAGTGTGGCCACACAGTTACTGCATGGTTGTGGAAGACCCCAAACCATCAGCCACACATGCCCCAGTGTGTATTGCATCAATTCTTAACTTCCCTAATGCTGTGACTCTTTAGTACAGATCTACATGTTGGGGTGACCCCAATAATAAAATTAATAACTGTAATTTTGCTATTCAAATGAATCGTAATGTACAATCTGATATGATGATGATCATTGGCAACCCCTGTGAAAGGGTCATTTGACACCCCCACACCTAAAGGAGTCAAGACCCAAAGATGAAAATCTCTGCTGTTTTTGCATCTGCTGTTCATCAGGCAGACAGTGAGATCAGCTGGAGACAACCTAACTCAGCTTTCCCATGTTTCCTTAATGATCCTGAGGCCTAGTTCAGAATGAGGAGCACCCTGTCTGAGGAGATCCAGGAACACGGACACACAGGCTCAGGAGAATGTGGCCTTTCCTGCTTCTCTCATCCTCAGGAGCATCTCAAGCCTTCCTGCTCTGAAGCCTCACTTAGCCCTCCCATTGCTACTTGTCAAATGAACATAACCTGTGAGACTATATGAAGCTTAACTTCCCTGGATCAATTGGAGATCCTGGTGACCCCCACCTCGTTCCTGACAGTCCTTATCATGAAGGCTCTGACTCATGTGGTTTCATCCATTGTTCCCTACATACTGGCCAAAAGCAGTGATTGAGGTTCATCATACCAAGTGATTCATTTAGCTCACCTAGTGAGCAAGGGTCAGAGTCAGGATTTGAATCCACAGCGGAGAGCATCCTAGACATACTAGCCTTGTATGGTAATTTGAATGAAAAAAAAACCACCCCATAAAGTATCTGGAACTTCTATACTTGTACCTCTGTTTTTGATGTTTGGGAAGTATTAGGAGTTGTGTCTTTGTGGAGGAAGTTATCCTTGGAGGTGAGCTTTGAAAGTCCAAAGACTCAGGGCACTCTCCATAGGCTCCCTGTTTCCTGATGGGGTTTGGAGATGTGATCTCCCAGTAGCTCCATTCACCAAGCCTGCCTGCTGCCCTGCTTCCTAAAAGGATGCTGATGGACTCTTCTTCCTCTAGAACCATTAGCCCAAATAAAATTTCTTCTGGAAGTTCCCTTGGTTATGGTTTTTATCACCACAACAGAGAGATCACTCACATCCATGACTCAAACCAGGTGACCTTACAACTTCTGTTTCCCAAGGTAAGCCCAACTTCCATGTTAACACCGATATCCATGAGTCTGTGCTCAGCACACTGTGATGTAGGAACTACATCCCACCCTCTCCTAAGCCTCTTCCTGAGGTGACTGGGCTTTGGCCCATGGATGCTCCACACAAGATGAGGTGGGCCTCCACATATGAGACCTTTATACACAGGAGTGTCTGAATTCAGAGTGCTACAAAAATTCTATTATGTATGTGTGCAGCTGAGTTTATAGAAGGGAATCATCTTTGCAGAGGCTACTGGCTGGTCAGTGGTCAAGTTGCACTGTCCGAAATCAGTCTCTTCCACAGATGGTACCTCCAAAGTGACTAAAATAATGTCATCTTGTCCTGACTCCATTTGGGTCTGCTAAGACACTTCTCAGCCCTCTATTCCCCTATATACATGACTGCCTTAACAATACATTTGGGATTTCCATGAGCCTGACCATACTCCAGCTGTATTAACCAAATAATTAACATTAAAAGTAACAGCAGAAGGAATAATTTCCAAATAATTGTCACATTGTATCTGAAATACCTACTATGTTCTATTAAGAACAAAGGATACAAAGTTATTGTGACTCCCATCTAACATTCATTTAATTGTGGCATAGCATTTAAAAAGCTCTCCTGATCATGACCACCAGGAGACTGAGGATGAACTCACTCTTAGTCACCAGCCTACTGAAGGACTCTTATACTCTTCATTGGCTTAATTAGCGTGGAAATCTCTTTCCATGATTACTTCAATCCCCCTATAGCCTATCAAGATATGAGACAGTTTCTTTTGCGAACAATCTGAGGACAAGTCTCGTCTCGCAGGAAACCTAAGTCTGCAAAAGCTTACAACTCAGGGACACTAGCTGATGGCCTCTCCACCAAGGTTCTTATAGTTTGAAATGGCAATGCCTTTCATGGGGTCAAATGTTTGAACTCTTAGCCTCTTGCTAGTAATACTGTGATGGGAAACGTGGGAAGTTTAAGAACTGATGACTGACAAGAAGAGGTTTGCTTGGTATCAGCTTGAAAGGAATGTGTCTCATTGGTCTCTGCCTCTGGATCAGTCAAGATATGACCCAGGGCTGCTACAAGCTGGCACCACCACCACCATGCCTCTCTTGTGCCATGTCTTCCCATCCATGGCAGACTCACATCTCCTAACCACACCCAACAAGCCCTTCCAACACTGAGTTTTTTTCTCTTAACTGTTGGATTATAGTGACAATAAAACATTTAATACCATAGATGAGGTTCATTGCTCTGGTAAGCTTGGCCATGTCTGTAGGCCTTTGAAAATAATTGACAAGAGATGTGTAGAAGAGACTGAAACTAGAGATGTGACAGTTCTCTGTAATACTAGCTTACTCTGCCGTGGTGAGAAGAGTTGTAAAAATCAAAATGCCCTTATGATGGCAGACAGGAAGACCAGAACTTCTGTTGTTTCTGGAGGGATAAGAATGATGCTACATAGAAATGAACTGGAAGCCATACATGCTTCACTGGGGCAAGAATGTGAATGTACTTGGCCCATGTTCTAAAAATATAAATTAAGCAGAATTTTAAAGTAGGAGACTAACTTCTTTGTCAGATGATATGTCAAGACAGAACACTGCTCAGGCTCTGGCATGGTTGTCACCTGGACTTTTAGCCAGCTGTATGCTGAAATTACAGAGCAAAAACTTGAGCACAAAGATGTGGAAAACATGAAGATTAGTGAAGTAAGGAGACAGGGGTATTGAACGTTCTGGACAAGACAGGGGGTCACCAAGTGGCAGTAATGTTAAAGGGATTAGCAGTGATCACAAGATACCTTACACTTTGCATTGGAAGATACACAGGGAGACATTAGGTCATTGAAGGCTCCAGGGACAAAGCTGAATATCCACTTGAAAGACCTTCATTTGAAAATCATTGCTATGATACTCTGCTGTAGCAGGGAAGCCCAAGGAAGCATTTTCTCAGATTCTGATGTAAAAGCATCTGCAATGAACTGCAGCCATGACCTAAGGTAGTTTTGGTACTGTTCCAGCTGCCAGCAGAGCATTGCTATTATCCACCTGTGTTGTGTAGTAGTTTGCTACTGTGGTGGCTCACCAAGGAGCACAAGGAGACATTTTCATGGACTCAAACTCTGCCAGACCAGAGCAGAGGGAACCACTGTCCTTGCTAATGCCATACTCGATCAACAGTTGAATCCCAAGCCTCTGAGTTCAGGTGTTTTATCGATTTAGAATTCTTTAGGTATTCTACTGATAGCACATGCAGATCATTAGCAATTAAGCAATCCCCACAGAAATTCAACACCCACAGATAATACAAACTGCCCTAGACTGCCCCTTGCTCAACAGTGCATAAAACAATTACTTTATATGTAACTAAAAATAAACTTTTGCAGCAGTGTGGTGCTGTTTCTTCAGGCATGTAAGATGTAAGAGTGAGGGCTCATTAAGGTTTCACAAAGTTTCCAGAAAAAAGTTGGATATGCAAATAAACATGTAACAGGGTCAAATTCCCTGACTCAGTTCCTATATGGACAGTGCCTAAGATACACTTGAGACTCCAACATGTTGGAAGATTATGGAATGTCTGCCAAGAAGACCAGCAGACACCAGTTTCAGTTACTGTACTCATGGCTGAAACAAAACACCTGACTGGAAACCATTTAAGGAAGTGGTAAGACTGGTTTTCATTACCAAGGACACATTTGAGGGTGACAAGGAAAGCACTGCGGCAGGGGAGGGGGCCAGGTGGTCACATTGCATGCAGAGTCAGGAATCAGAGTGTGACCAGAAAAAGGGGGCAGGATACAAAACCTCCTGTTCCACTCCCAGTGATCCACTTCTTCTAGCAAGGCTCCACCTTCTAAAGATTCCAGTCTAACCCAACACCACCACCAGCCTGGGACTAGGTGTTGCAACAAATGAATCTGTATGGGGTGTTTCACATTACAACCATGTCAGCATCTGAGTGGAGCTCCTTTGTGTTACATGAAGAAGGACCATTGGGGAAGGGTCCTCAGGTTAATAAGGGCTCTTTTATCTGAGGTATCATATGGGAATTCTTAGAACATTTGTGAGGATTTCTGTAAATGGGGGTACTATTTGTTTCAGAAGGGAAAGTGAAGCAAGAAAAGAGCATGGGAGTAGTCCAGTGTCAGACAGCAAGAGCTAGGCAGAACCTGTCTGGAACTGAAGGCTTCAGAGTCACAGGCCTAGGATCTGCAGCTACGATCTCCAATTTCTCCACAGCAGAGGAAACATTGTGGAGTCCCAAGGTCTCAGGATTCCTCACAGTTTTATTCTCAGGGCAGGATCTGGACACTCAGCCCTTCTGGAAACTCTCTTCCCTGCAATTAACAGATTTGCTGGGAGGTATCAGCAGCTCTGCTTCGCCATTCAGACTTGTGGCTTTGAACCGCATGGGAATAAAACAACTGCTGAGAATCAGCTGCCACTTCACTGTCTACCCAGGAGAACCTAGCAGAGGAAACAGGAACACAAACTCCCTGGCTGGGTCACCGTAAACTCACCTAGAACCTCCAGCTTGTGATATAGGAAGGTTGACTCTGTCCAAGTTTCAGTAAAACTCTGAGGTCTTCAGGATACTGCAACTGCAGAGAGAGAAGGACAGCACAGCCAGTACCCTCCCTTTTCCACTGATGCACCATTTTAGAGAGGTGATTAGGCATGTGAGAACTACCTACTACAATTCAGCCCTCCACTGTGCCATTCAAATGGATCAGATACTTGGAGATTGACTCCTCCTTGTGACTTGGGAAGAAACCATTGCTCCTATCTTCCAGTTAAATTTACTGAGACAAGAGGTGCAAACGTCAGCTCAAGATTCCTATTAGGAACCACTAAAAGTAAAGAGTTGGTCTAGAAAAGGTTTTACTGTGAGTGGGGACAAAGTGAGCATTGTGTACTAGCGCCTACAGCAACTCTGAAGTGTGCATCAGTCCCCTCCATACTCTAAAGATGCAGGACAGGAAAGGGATAAGTAATTGCCCATGTTCAGAAAGAGGAGGTGACAGAGCCAGAGAGAACACACACTGCTCAGCCACAGACGCAAATTGTACCTCATGCTCTTCCAGGACACTGAATGCCATTGGACCCTGCTCTAGTTCCACGGTCAAATATCTGCCATGACTGGACACACAAAATTGCAGAAAGAATAAAGGAATTCAGTCAGTGAATTGGTCTAAGACAACCAGTGACCAAACAGCAGCTCCTGCCCCAGCACTCCAGCTCAAAGACTTTAGGCTCAACACTCAGCCATGATAACCTCCCATGGGACATGGGGAAAGCTGCCTCAACCACTCACATTCTTCCCAGCTTTCACCATCTGAGGTTAGCTACTGCATACTATGCTTAGTCTTGCCTCAGAACAACAGCACAGACATGAAGTGAAAGCACAATTCACAGGAGCAGTGCATATGTCAATGTGGTAACAAACCAGAGCATGGGAACATCTAGAGTGCTGAATCTGACCAGTGCATCACTATGTGTCACTCCTGCCTTCGCACATCTGTGATGTTGTAGTTAAACATCTGCAAGGTGTCATCCACTGTAGAGATTCTAAAGCCTCAACATTAAAAAAGGCAGAGAAATCTCCCTGTGTCTCACAGGAACTTGTTCTATTCTAGCCATTGAAAATGCACAGAGAAATCCATAGTCAATATCATAGCAGAGAGTTCTGGGTATTTCAGGAATACAAAGAAGGATATTATGGGAGAAGGAGGGTGAGAACAGGCAAATAACAGGAGTCCTAATGCTGTTTGAGGATTGGAACTTCCAGGTGAGTCCTGAAGGAGGCATAACACAGAAGGAGTTGTGCTATGAACCAGATAGAGCATGAGCATGTGGGAAGAGCAGGAGGCAGGCATGAATAAGCTTTCTTTTTCAGAAAAGAAAAAAGGTTAAGTGTCCGGCTAACAGAGGAAGCTCACTGAGAAGGGGCATTTTTGCAGGGGTGATGTTTGGAGAGGTTCTCTAAGAAGAGATGGCACTAATGCTCTCATGGGCTGTGTATTCATCTGGGAGTTGTCTGTGCTGATGACACTCTTCTCATATGTCACAATTTGAAATCTCTTAAAAAGACACATCAGTACTTGGGGCACAACTTTGCCAATGAAGTGCTTATCATGCAAAATGGGGACCTGAGTTTGTTCCCAGAATTAACATAAAAACCCAGACTTGATAGTGCATATCTGTAATTCCAGTGTTGGGAAGGGGGAGTTCAGAGGTTGTCTGGAGCTCTCTGGCCAGCCAGCCTAGCACAGTCAATGAATCACAGGCAAGTAAGCAAGTGAGAGACATTATCTCAAAATTAAGATGTATGTGACTTGAGTACCAACACCCAAGACTGATCCAGTCTCCACGTGCACATGCATGCCTGCACATCCCCACACACATGAAGATAGACAGACACAGCTTCCTCCGCTGCTCTGCTGACCCTGCATCAGACTTACTCAAGCTCTAAGGAGCCTTGCCTCAGAATTCCTCAATTCTGTGAGGGAAGATGAGTTTCAACTATTTGCCTTTGATATTGAACTTAAGTGCCTAGAAGGGTACTTCATTTTCAGGGACAAAGATGCACCAACTTACCAAAAATGAAGCCAAGGTGACAAGTCATTTAATCTGTTACTGACTAGTGAATCCATAGCTTCAAGAATGGTGTTCTTGTCTAGTGGCACCTTTGCAGTACCCTGGGGTATCCCCACATCCATGATCTCTCCTGAAGTGCATCTGTCAAGATAGTTATCAATCACTGCCCTGATCCACCCTGGAATGGTCTCCCTACCTCTTGGTTTCAGAGAAGTCAGTTTCCCTGCACTGTTATATTCAGACTCTACAACACCTCAAGAAGTTGGAATTGGCATGATCTCCATTTTACCTATGAGGAAAGAAAGTAATCGTAAATGTTAGGACACCTGTCTAGTCAAACAACTTAGTCAACTCACCGTTTCCAGGCTTACTTTGTACTAATATATATTAAGCACTTATCAACAAAACAGTCAATCAAATGGCCCAGCAATTGGAGTTTATTGTTTATACCTGTTTTCAGGGTGACCTGGTGGTCTGTTGTTCTTAATGAGATGCCCATGAGTGTAGCTGTAAGCTACAAGTTTTTGCCTTCAATTTAGGGAAGGAGAAAGGAAAAAGGGAAATCTTCACTGCTTTTTACAAGTTACCTTAACACAGAAAGAGAGAAAGGTATAAATCTTCACAGCCTTTTTTTATTCTGTACTAAGCTGTATCTCTCCAACATTTATTCTCTTATGAATTATCTCAGTAACTATGGACAGCAACCCAACCAATGAGCCACCAACCAACACCCCCTCCTGACTCTTAGGGCTTCAGACCTTTATGCCCTAAATGAAAAGTTCCCATAAACCCAAGTGGCACACAATCCCAAAGACAAGCTACAGGTGCCAGAATGACTGCACCCAACCAAATCATAGCCACCTGCATCAAGCATTCCAATTCCAACTCGTAAACAACTCTACCACAGCTGGGGTGGGAACAGAAACCTCTAGTGACCAGTTGTTAAAACAAAAAGCTTTTCTTAACATAAAATTTCCAAGTGTTCCTCTACACATTTGAGTTGGTGAAATCCAGACAAGCAGTTGAGGAAATTAAGTAAGAAATGGAAAAATAGAGAACCATAGAAATAAACATAGACTATATTGCTCGAACCACAATTGGTGACAAATAGGGGTCGGGAATCAAGCACAGAGGTCAATAGCTGACATTGGAGCAGAGGATAGAGAATCCTAACAGAAGGTCTTCAGGAACAATTGGGAAATGAATAGAATAAACGTCTGTGCCAGAAAGCATGCATACAGAATTAGGGATATGTGTGTAAAGAATATCTCCTGGGTGAATACCTCAGTGAAAAAATAAAATGAACCACCACTGACAAAAAAATAGCCCTTATTTTTAAATGTGCCATGGCTTAAAATGGTGATTTAAAATATTGATTTTAACTAAGTTGTGCCTGCCTATTATCTTCATTTTGTAACTTATTCAATTTCTTTGGCTTAGAAACATGAGGTTGTTTATTATTAGTCCAGTGGTACAATGATATTTCAGTCCGTTCTCAGTTTTAGAAGCACAAATCATACAGCAGGTAAGCCTTGCCTTTGTTTCTGTTAGACTGTTTCCTATTCTGTAATTAGTACCTTTAAATACTATAGAAAAGATTTCAAGTCATTCATTAAGACTAGTGTGTGTGTGTGTGTGTGTGTGTGTGTGTGTGTGTGTGTGTGTGTGTGTGTGGTGTGTGTGTGTATGTGTGTGAGAGAAAGACAGAGAGAGAGAGAACCTGTGTGTGTGTGTGTGTGTGTGTGTGTGTGTATGTGTGTGCTTTATTTTTTTTATTTAAGGAAAGACTTCAAGCTGGGTGGTGATGGTGGGTGGTGCTGTTCTTTACTCCCCGAACTCAGGAGTCAGAGGCAGGCAGATCTCTGAGACAGAGGCCACTCCTATCTACAGAGTAAGTTCCAGTACAGCCAGAGTTACAACAGAGAAATTCTGTCAAAAGAAAGAAAGAAAGAAAGAAAGAAGAAAGAAAGAAAGAAAGAAAGAAAGAAAGAAAGAAAGAAAGAAAGAAAGAAAGAAAGAAAGAAAGAAGGAAGGAAGGAAGGAAGGAAGGAAGGAAGGAAGAAACGAAGGAAGGAAGAAAGAAAGGCATTCAAGTCTGACAAAATACTGTCTGTCTTTTCAGTGCAGGAGTGAGACAGGAGAGATGACTCAGCATTTAAGAGCACTTGCAGTTTTTGCAAAGGACTAGACTTCCGTCTCTAGTCCCCTTACGATAGCTCATGACCATCTTGCAGTTTAGGGAAATTCAACCCCCTTCTGAGTTCTGGGGGCACAAGAAGACATACACACAGACATATAAGCATAAATAGAAATAAAATGTTAAAACAGTTTTAATAAGATAAATGCAATTTCAATACTGCCACCTGGCTCTCCAGCAAACAGGATATTTCTGTTATAATGATGCAGAAAAATACCCCTCAGCTGGCATTGTTTAGACAGCCACATTCTGCCATACAACTCTCTGGGTGACCTTGAACCGGAAACTCCTTTCTCTCTGCTTCTGAACCCTAGGTATAGAATGAGGGGTTGGCTCTTTTCTTCATCTCTGAAAGAAGCTTAAATATTGACAAAGGTTGAGGGCAACAAGGGAAGAGTTTATATTTCCCTGTACGAAGTACTTGTCAGTTAGCCCAGGTTTTCAATAGCAAAGAACAGAGGAGCCATTAAATAGAGAGTGGAGTATTTATGGACATCCAAGCCAGGTGTAGTGATATCCCTTCAATTCCAGTAAGCCAATACAGATGCATAAAAAAGGCCAAGAAACTCTAGAAATACATGCTGATAATTTTGCCCCAACAGTTTAGTAAAATTACATAAACCAGTAGTAAAGACATGAGAAATGAGAATACAGTTAGGATTAGAGATGAGCAAAGTGAAATGAGTTCCATCTTCTCAACTCTGATAAAGGCAACCCAGTTAATGTTGTCTAAGTCAGCACCTGTAACAAAGCAGGCTCTGGGCAGAGGCTCCCACAGACTGCTAGACAAAGTGGATAGGGGAAGACTTGTCAACAGCTGCCATAATTTAAGATGTGCATACTTCTTAAAATTTTGAATTTTCACTTTGAAGTGAAATTTATCCTGTAGATATAGTGGAAAGACTGTATTAGGAGATGATGTTTTAGTGCTGTATCTTTCTAAGAAGATTTAGTGAGTGTGGCAGCAATTGAAAAGCTGCACATTTCTCAGTAAGCACCCATAATAGACAATACTGCCCCCTCTCAGCAGCCTCTGCTATTGCAGGTCCAGATGGGTCCTTTATTCAACACTTCCAGAAACTGCATTCAGAGTTCCCAATATTACCAATAGGTGATTCATTCTGAAGTCCTGATGATCAGGCTGTACAAGACAAGTAGGCTCCCAAGTTGGACCGTTTTTGCTCCCAACACCTGGATGGTCCTAGCAGGAAGAAGAGGAAACAAGAAACCACATGAAAGAAACAGTGAACACCTGCCACACTTTCCCTGAACCTTCTTACATGACAGATGTCTGCTTACATGTGATGCTCGAAATAGGTAAGACACAGAAGCAGCAGAAATGCCCACTCTCAGAAGTGAATAAAGAAAGCGAGGCCAAGTGCACAAGGGAATTTTATTTTGACACAAGGAGAATGGAAATCATGACATTTCAGGAAATGAATGGAACTGGAAGTCTTTGTGCTAAACAAAATTCAAAATTAGCCAGACTAATAAACATAAAACATCCCATTTTCTGTCTTGCACAGTTGAGACACTGGGCCTGCCTTGAACTTCTACACTGGGAGAGACGGCCCAGTGGCCCCTCAGTGTCTCAGATATTCAGCTCGGGCAAAGGATGCTCCTGGAGGTGGCTTGTAGCCTCCCATGTGCCAGGGAAGAGGAGGTTAGCAAGGAGGAGAAGGGGACAGACAGCAGGAGTGGGAGAGAGATAGGAACTAATCATGTAGGAAAATGCAACACAGAACCCACTACTTAGTATGGTGAATTTAAAAATAATAAGCATAACTAAATACAAATTTAACCCAGTAAAATTTAACATGTATTTGAGAAAGGTAGATCAGAAAGCCAGAGTAACTCCACAGACACAGCCTGGGAGTCATGGGATGAACTTGGAAAGCCAAGCTGATTTCAGACTATACTCCTAATTCTCAAGTCTTCTGTTCTCACTGCCTTCTCTGCTTGAAACAAATTCCCTCTTCACTTCCCACTAAACCTGTTCTCTAGCATCTGTGAAATGTCACCTTTTATCAAGCCAACTTCAGAACCTCCCAGAGGCCAGTTCCATGTACACACCACCTGGATACACCAAGCTTGAGTCATCATAGTCCATAGGAAATAGCTATGGTTCCTGTTCTTCTGAACCTAGACTGCACTGAGAAGCCTTTCCCTATATAGAGAGACAAGACTTTGGTGAATAATATCTAAACAGTCAACACACCCCACATTGACCAATATCACTTATGTCTTCACATTTGTTAGAGTCACATCTTCCCTTTCAAAAACAGGTCCTTCTCTCTTCTTCCTGCCCAAAGCCTCCTGAAGACCCTCTTTTGAGGGAGTTACACTGGAGGAATATTTACTCCCTGGTTTGGAGAAGGCGGCTTGTGGAATCTTAGTTTCTCTGCACAGTTCCATGGGATGCTGGTCTGATGGTGGCTCTTATATTGTGGTCAAAGGATGAGAAGCACTTCCTGGTTTCACAATGTTCTAAGGAGACTACAAAGAAAATACCAATGGTTAGACAAGATATTCTATCCCAACGGTCACCCAGAATGCTTGCTTGATTGGCAGTGAAGGATGGCGATGACTTTCTGCCAAGACTAAGGAGGCCCAGATATGGAACTTGAAGCTACCAAGAAGATATTGGCTCTGTATGGGTTGGGATAAGACCCAGAATGGATGAATGGAAGAATGTTCTGGTGGGAAAGGTCATAGTGATAGCCTAGGCTAGGCCATTTCATCACTAGGCAACTCAGAGCTAAAGATAACTGCTTGTGGTCATGCACTAAGTCGGGTAGAATGGTGGCTCTCAGGTCGCTCTACTCATCCTTCCCATGCGCACTCCCTGCATCTGAGTGCCCTCATCATCTCTGCTGGGCAGAGGAAGCCATTGTAATGGGGTAGTAATGACACCCCATGTGATCATTCTCTCTGGAGCACCTGTATTTTAAACTAGCTTCCTAGGTGATTTTGTTTAATGTTCCTTCCAAGGCTCAGAGCAGAATATTCCAGCAACACAAAAACTGAAAGCAGGAAAATGAGTGGGTTCATGGGGCTACTGTACAGTCCTGGGTGAGTGTTTCTTCTTTCTGGAGCCAGTAATGCTGGTTGATTGATTCTCCTTGACATTGGTTATGGTTACAGTGTGGATGTGTGATTGTCATGTTTCCATTGAAAAGGAGTAGATGACTTGTGAATGTACAAGACAGGATGGCTGTGAACTGAGGTGGAGTATTCGTGCTGTTTTGGTTAAGAGAATATACCAAAGAACTTTAGGAGAATGGGGATTTCAGATGGAAACTGAGAGACTCCATTGGCTTAAGATATAGGAGGATCCCGGTCCTGAAATGCTGCACTTTATTTCATGTTCTAATATTGGCTTCATTCTCTGGTGAACTTTAGCTGATAACTGCACCTGAATACTTTACAGATGAAGACAGCTGATAGGTTTCTGTGGAGATCCATATCCTATGTGGGCAGAGAGGTAGTTTACACCCATTAGTGAGGAGCTATCATGTGACAGAGGCTCCATCTTCCAGGCAGTTAGTGTATATTCTCTTCATGCTACCCACGTCTCTTCTTGAGTCAGCAAAATATGCCAGTGAGAGACACTTGCTGCATAAATGACACATGTTGCTCCCCAGATCACACAGAGAGATGGAAGGAGGGAACCAATTTCTGGATGTTATACTTTGACATCAACAGGTACATGGTAATGAATGCATCTGCACTCCCACATGAGCATCACATGCAGAAAAACACAAGATACCATGCCATCCAGAGACTAACGGCAGACCAGATGGAGCTGCAGCTTCACAGTTCCATACCTGGACAGAACTTGTGGGAGGGAGCGAAATAAAATAAAGAGACTCTGGGTTGGGGATTATGAGACACCTACCTAACTCCAAGAACCCCCAGGGGGTTCTACAAGTTGCCCCGTTATACCATTCCCACAGAGGCAGACAAAATGCCCCAATATTTTTCAAATGACCTACAATAACCCTTCCTTTTTTTAAACAAAAACATAAGAAGGAATTGTAGACCCCTGGGGCTAAAGGGCAAGTGGAAGCCGCAAAAGGGTGCCTTGTCCTACCAGGTGGGCTAATAGGATGCCTTGTGAGCTCCTTCTCTTCTAAGTCTTGGAGGCAACTCACAGTAACATAAGGAAATAAATCTGGCAAGCTTTTTGCCTGCCCTTTGGCGAATTACATACCTTCCTCTGTCTTTGCAAAGACCACGAGGCCAGGTGCCCCTGCCCTGCCCTATGCTAATTAGGCTTGCCCCACCCGGAATACCAGGACCCTGCCTTCTCTGGGAAAGTTACTTAAACAGGGAAAAGACTGCTAATAAACTTGAGCATCATGTTCTTCAAACTCAGCTTCCGAGGCGTTCTTTGTGCCCCACTATTCTCAGGTCCTTGAGTGGATGGTTTTGCAAGAAGTCACCTGACCCCTGGCTTCAGGCTCACACCTCTTGCCGCTTAAGTCTAAGCCCATTCTCCTGGCCAGAGAATGGGGTGGACTGCCACGGGTGGGACATCCATCAGCCGCCGTCCAGAGGAGCATGCAGGAATCCAGAGAAAGAGACAAACAAGAGAGAATCCCCATCTCAGGTCAGGCAGCCAGAGGAAAGCAAGAGTATCTCCACTTAGTCCCAGGATCAGGCTGTGACCAGATATCCCCAAGTCTCCTCAGCACCCTTATAACGCCCGAGGTAATTATGTGCCTATCATGACGATGAGGTCCAGCTAAAGGTGTTCATCCAATTAACAGTCATTGCAACTGGGGCTGGCACCAGCAGCAGGTGAGAGGTCACCACATTCAACTCTAGCGTCCACAGACTGTGTTTCTTTAGAAGTTTTCTGCATTTCCCTTGGCTCTGTATCTCTTATTGAAGAACAAGGTTTTCATGCGTTTGTGGAACATGGTGACAGGCATCCAGCAAGAGGTTCTGCATACACAAGCAAGACACAGCAAGCCCACAAACAGCTCTGACTACCACAGCTCCCAGAATCACATGGCCATAAAGCCATTTTCTACGGTCACTTCGTGTTGAAGACAAAACCTCAGGTCTTGCTAACAATCAGTGGCCAGCTCTGTACCTCTGCAAAACCCAACAACTACCTGTTTCTTTGCTGTTCTAGCTTGACATGGGCCCAGGGCTGGGTGACCAATCCAAGCACTGCAGCTTGTGGAAACCAGGATGAACTAGCCTTGGGGTAGTTCCACTCTACCACATGGTCACAGCCTGATGGAGGTGGAAAGTCCCAATTATTGAGTGTCTACTGCAATGTTGGGTCTGTAGACTGCTCAGAAACATGTTTCTTCCATTGGAAAATGAATTTCCTAGACTTGCTTCCTTTTGACTAGCTGGATCAATAATGAAATGTACCTAACCAGATGTTCACTGGGTAATGGAACAGATTGTGTCAGGAAAGTTACTCGAGGCAAATAGAGGACAGATGGCCATTGCCAGTTGACTGCTTATTGGGCGGATGCTTCTAAAGGACACACTGTGATTTGCTGTCCACATGAGCTATAGGTTTTGGGGTAGAGCTGATGCTCTGCTAGTCAGAGTTGGGTGATCCCACCAAAACTGAGAAGAAGGTCACCCATGAGTCCTCTTGTCTAGCTGTTTATAACCCCATCTTAGAGAAGAACAGATACCAGCATTGGTTATAATCCACAATCAGTACAACCTGAGAAACATCTGTATATTACATGTATTTTTATTTTTATTCTGTGTGTGTGTGTGGTGTTCATGTGTAAGTGCATGTACATGTTTGACTGGGTGCTTCTGGAAGTCAGAGGATAAGCATCAAAAGTATGTTCCCTCCTTCCAACTTTCCTAAGGTTCTATAGAGAAAATATAGTTCATTGGGACTCTGAAGCAACTACATTTTCACTGACCCATCTCATTGACTCACAGAGAAACATGGGCTAGCATGAAGAAAACAAGCATATTCTGACTGCATGGTAGAGTCTATGTGATAGGATTACTTTAGCTCTACAATGATGGAAATAAAATGCCTGCCCACATAGAAGGTGGGTCTCCACAGAAACCCTTGTGTTCCTTTACCCATAAATTCTTCAGGTGCAATTATCTTCCAGAATCTACCAAGGAACAAAGTCAATATTAAGAACATGAAATAAAGTACATCATTTCAGAACCTGTATCCAGCCACACCCTAAGACAATGGAGCCTGTCAGCTTCCACCTCAAATCTTCATTCTTCTGAGCTTCTTTGTCTGTTCTCTTATTCAGTACAGCTGGATTCCTCCTCAGCCCACAGCCATCCTGGCTTCTGCATTCATAGTCATCTACCTCCTGGGCAATGGCAACATGAGGGCCACACAGACATACTGTAGCCATGGACAATGTCGAAACAGGAAAGATGTGACTCACTCAAACACTCTTTACGGCTCCATAAAAGAGAATCCCTCACCCATGGCATACTGGGGCCCCATGAACCCACTCATCGTCCTCACCTTGATTTTCATGTTGCTGGAATATGCTGCTCTGAGAAATAGCCTTGGCACAAGCATTAAATAAAATTGCCTAGGAAGCTGTTTTAAAATAAGTTCTGTCTCTGCTGCCTCTTGTTTTCCTCACTTAGTCCACTGCCTGTGAGAATGTAGAGGGTCTCATTTCTGAACAGGATGCAGTGAGGACAAGAGGGTGATGGGGAGAGGTACAAATGCCGTGAAGAAGAATAAGAAGGTACCAATTATCTGTTTGTGACAGGTTACAAATCAACAAAAACAGCACCTGGTCCTGCAAGCTGGCCTACCTATTGATGGCAAAGGCATAAATGGGGCTGCCAACCATCATGAAGATCAATTAATTCTGTGCCAAACTCAAACAAAATCAAACTCAAAGAGAATCATCCTGTCTGGCATTTCTGTGACTGCAAGGCTTTATGACACCAATCCTATGGAATTTTAACTTCTTGGGAAATTTGCTGTTTGCCCACATTGTCTCTTTTATCTACTAGAATCAAGGAAGACATTGGAAAAATTGTATTCTAGATGGCTAATTAATCAATGATGAAAGTCTTTGATGAAATGATTTTGCGTGTAAATAAAGTCTGTGAGAGACACAGGTTGTCAGAGTACGTAAAGCCATACTGAGATGTGCTTTGTGTCTGTCAGGTTTTCATACAATATAAGTAATCTGTGTCATGCACCTGATTCTTCACTCTCTGTTCTAACATCCACCCAGTTCAATCCCTGCCCTCACCCAGGGCTGAACCTCGGCACATAATTTAAAGGTGACCCTACTTGTGAATGCCTTTGTGTATATATGAACATGCTTCACTTGGATTTAAACATAGCTGACTGGAGTGAGCAATTAATTCCCAGCCACTGAGTGACCTCTGCCCTCTGTTTCTTAATCTCTATGAGAGGAAGCCTAAAATCTCAGTCTTTAAAGCATTCTAAAGAAGATTGCTCATATTAAGTTCAGAGATCAACATCAGGAATCTGCTCCAAAAAATTGCCACACTAATTTTTGAGATAGGTACTCTTAGAACCAGGATCTCATATTTTGGACTAGACTAGTTGGATAAATAAAACACTATTTTATAGTGGGTTTTTTGTTTGTTTGAAGGACACATACACAAGTTAATAACCTCTGCAAAAGAATTGCTAGTACTCGGAATTTCATTCGGAGAGAAAGTTGTCAAGCATTTGTGTGACCCTGTCTTTCATCACTACCACTGAGCAGGAGTTGTATTCAATGTTCTTATGAAGCCATGAGCTGTGACAACCTTGCAGAGTTATATAACATCTCTTTGTGAAGATCTTCTCACTAAGAAAAGACTGTGATTTTCCTCCTACCATTGTCTTAATGATTAATTGGATTGATCTAGGTAAAACACTCTAAGTTTTCAAAGGTAATTGGTGTTACAAAATGTTAGCGATTATTTTCCTCATTAGTCTCCTGTCAACAAAAACCTCCTAAGTGCTAAAATCAGAAGAAACCAAGGCAACCCGCAAAGCCTTCTAGACCTGTGTCCTGAGTGAATCTACTTTTCTGCAGGCTACAACAATAAGTACAAGAAGTGTAAAAGAGAACCTTCGGAGTTGAGGGTACCTAGATGAAATAAACACATCAGTAAAAGAAAACCTCAAAATCTAAACACAATTAACACAAAACATCCAGGAAACTGGGGCAGTGTGAAAAGACCAAACCAAGAATAATAGGAGCAGAGGAAGGAGAAGAATCCAACCTCAAAAAAAAGAAAATATTTTCAATAAAACCGTAGAAGAGAATTTTCCAAGTCTAAAGCAGGAGATCCCTGTAATTGCACAAGGAGCATACCAAATACAATAGATGTGAAATATCCTCTGCTACATGATAATCAAAACACTAAACACGCAAAATAAAGAAAAAATAGTAAATGCTGCAAGAGAAACAAGCACCAAATGCAGGCAAACCAATTAGAAATACACCAGACTTCTCACCTGAGATTTTAAAAGGGAGAAATGCATGGACTGGTGGGCCACAGTCTCTAAGGGAGCACAGATGCCAGCCCAGACCTCTGTACAGACCAAATTTTTCAATCATGTTGATGGAGAAATCGAAATATTCCATGACAAATCCAAATTCAAACAATATCTATCTAAAAATCCATCAATACAGAGAACACTAGAAGGAAAACTCAAACACGAGGAGCTTAACTACACTTAGGAAAACAAGGAAATGTATATAACGCACACCATCAAAACCATCAGAAAACACAGACACACTCTCACACGAACACACTCATACATACACCCAAAACCAACAACAACTTCAAAATAACAGGACCTAACAACCACTGGTTTTTGATCTGTCTCAACACCAATGCACTCAATTCCCCAAGAAAAGACACAGACAAATAAAGTGGAACTGGTAAAGGTCCAGTTAAATATAGAGTGACACCTGGTATGGAGTCTCTCACTTTGATGCCAGCTCTCATGAGACAGAAGCAGGTAGACCTCTGAGATTGAAGCTAACCAGAGATGTACAGTGAGACCTGAGTCTCTCTGAGTAGTTTTTGAGTCTCAAAATACGAATGATCACAGGACAACAGAGACAAGTTCTCTGAAGGTTAAGAATATTGTCATGAGAAAAAGAGAAAGAATCTAGCTAACATCATAAAAGACGAAAGATGCATGTGGAAGGAGAGAGGTGAAAGATGTTTAATATAATCATGTCTTCCATGCAAAGGTCCTGCGGTAGGAAAATGCTTTTCTGAGACACAGAACAAAGATCTTTGTGTCTCAAGGAGTACGAGGGCAGATGTACATCAGGGGAGTCTACATAGCCATGGGGATTCAGATCCAGTGGAATACTAGCAGTTCCTTGGGCTTCTTGTAAATGCGATATCTAGCAAGGTCCTGGGTATCTGGAATTGCATGCCAAAAATGTCATCCTGTCCTTGAATTCAGATCAGATCTATAGTAGAGAAAGGATGGGTGGCCTCTAAGCATAGTCCTCAACCTGGGAGCAGAGGCCATGCCTCAATTGCTGACCAAGGCTCCCCAGCCCCGAGCCCTTGACTTGCAGGCCATGCTTTCTCTCCCTTCTCCTTTCCCCACCTCGTGACTGAGACAAACCTGCTTTCCCAAGCACACAATTAAAGATGAAGGTTTTGAGGATCAACAGGGTTCAGTGATGGAAAAAGGCAGGATATGTATGTCAATATCTCGCTGCAAGGATTTTCCAGAGATTTGAGAATACTCCAGGACAATTAAAGCTCATGGTAGCATCTAATTTTCCAACTGCCTCCCATCTTGAGGGGAATGTTATGTGAAATATTCAGAGGCATGAAACGCATTGAACAGATGAAAGCCACTGTTGAAGAATGCATAAATATGGCTAGAGGTGTCCATCATCCTGCCTCAGTAATGGAAAGGAAGAGTTCAGAAACTCAGTGTGGATATTATGGCTCTGAGCACTTAGCATATTCAGGGCTCTCAGCTACATGTGTATATTCCCATGTGTTCATCTCTGAAGCTCATGAGTTCAGATCTCTACTGTTCAAGGCACAGATGTGCAAACTGAGTACTCAGAGGTTGAAGCTGCACAGTGACAGAGCTGATAGTTGTGACAGAGTTGAAACATGAGGCTTCTCTGGTTGTATATTCCACCATGCGCTCTCAGCTGTAGGAACAGGACTAAAGCCAGGGTTGCTAAAGCCTTCCTGAGGGCTCAGCTCTGCTACGTGGATGAGTCTCACATGTCTAATAACTCATCAACATCCGTGCTTATGTCTCTTAAACATTTCCACAAGTTCATACAGGGAAGGTTGCATCCCCTTTTATTAATAACCATGAGAAAGCACTTGGCTTCCAAGAACTCAGCGATAGTGAAACTGGCAGCATCCCTAGGCCTGCAACGAAAATGTAGCAGTGAATATATGACTAGAGAGCTCTGCATGTAGCACTAGTTTTTAATCTATCTGTTTTGAAAGAGTTGTCTGTCAATGGCCAATGTCAGCCTTGTCTGAGTAATGCTACATATTCTCTTCAAAATTTATAAGTTTGCAATAGAATTCTTGGGGTCATGTGGCATACGTGAGATTTTTACTTGTCATGGGACTAATAGTGAAAATAATCATTAAATTTTCATAACACAAATTACCTGCAGGCGTTCATTTATAGTATCTTAGTTGGTTTAGGCCATTTAATCATTACAACATTGGTAGGAAGGAAATCGCACTCTTTCAGAGTGAGGTGTCCTGGGCAATGAGAGGTTAGGTAACTACCCCAAGAGCTCACAGCTCATCGCTTCATAAATGCATCAGATGAATATAACCCCCAACAGTCCCAGTTCTAATGCCAGAGGCCAAAGCTTCACATATGTCGAACAAGTGCTCTCTCTGAACGACATCACCAGTCTCTAGAAATTGTTTTGCACGTGTTTTTGACTTGGTCATTTTCCTATCTCTCCTTCCCAATGAAAATTTTTAAAAATTGCGTTTTTCTTACCCATCAACTCTAGCCCAAGTCTATGAGTTCCAGGTTCTGTGAAAATCCCTAGCTCAAAAATTCAGAGGGTAACTTGTTGAGGCAGAGTCATGATATTGACCTCTGAGCTCCGTGATCACTTGAAGCTTTATATAATCAAATACACATAAACACCACACACATATACAAGTCAATTGTGTACGAAATTATTTTGAAAGAAACTTAATATGGTCAGTTTTCACTACAAATTATTAAGGATTGAGATTTGACGAAAGCAAGTGTCTCCTGTTATACAGATTAAGCGTATGAGGGCAGATGTCACACAGTAGCTGGGAATCAAATGCCAATTCAAAGTGGCCAGGTTACACTGCACCCCCTATATCCAAGAGACACATACTCACATAGACTCAGAGCCGCTCAACAGCCACTGACACCTTCAGATCCATGCTTTTGCCATCAGAAGACAGGTCAACTTGAAAGTGCAGGATTCTGAGTTCATTTATTCCTATCCTGCCAAATACACACAAGTTCCCTCTCGTCATTCCTCCTCGCAGCATTTGGACCTCTCCTCGTCACTCTAATGTCCTTACAATATGCTGTTCAGAAATGTGAACCTCTCCATTAACAGGTGCATGGGACTGAGCGAGGGAAAGAGTAGTCGGCAGAGACAGAACTTCACCCAAGGACCTTCTTTTGGTTTCTTTAAAAATGCAAAATTGCATTTTGACTAGGGTTATGTTTCCATCGCAGAAGTGGTGGATGATGATGAGTTTGGTTTTGAATACTGGATGCTGTTGACTATAATTTTTTTATGTGCAGCTGTTTTGCCATGTGTATCTTGTTCTTGGGATTGTGTACCACTTGGGTTTATGGGAAATTTTGCTTAGAGTATATAAGGATCAAAGCTGAGAGCCAGGGTGTGTGTTTTTGTTGCTTCATTGCTTGGTTTCTCCTGTCAGTTCCTGTTGATTCGTGCAAAGAAGAACATCAATTGCTGAGATATGTTTTGCAGCTAGTGAGCTGAGATACTAGTCTGACTAAGTGTCATCTAGTCTTCTCAAAGCTTAGGGAAGCCTTAACAGGTTGTGAAAATTTCTACCCTTCTCTCTTTCTCTATCAAGGCTGCTTCCAAAAGCTGAGAAATTTTCTTTTTAGCCTTCCTTATTCTTTCCCTAAATTGAGAGTAAAAGAGTATCGTTTACTACTACAACACAGCACACATAAAGGGATCATGTTGAAGAGAGGTTGTGCCGTCAGAGGCCATCCCAGGTGTGTGCTGGCTGCTCTGAGGCACCTCAGAAAGTTCATCCATCTCTGTGTACAGGAACTCACCTTGATCATTAAGTGTTTGTGTGTCAGGGACAATGGCCAAGTCAAAAGCCTCATGGATGAATTTCTCATTGAAAATCTCCAGTGAGGCATTAAGGATTAGCTTCTCTAGTTAGGACATTATATCCCCAACATGTGCTAATCCTCAGCCACTGCAGCTTCCTGGTCCCACTGATGCCACCATTTAAGCAATGAACTGGTATCTGTTCTCAAACACCTCGGTAAAGCTGCCTGACATTCCTGAATTGGCTTTCAGACTCACTCATACGCTTCCACAGAACCCGACAGAGCATCTCACTGCAACCAGACTCATCAATTCTTCTCCGTCATCAGGCCTGGTTTCTGGAAGTCAACCTGACATTTCAGGTAAAATAGTAAATGAAAACTATTGCCTCTGTGTGAACATGCCCACATTCTAGTGCATGAGACATAAAAGAGCAAGAAAGACTGTAGAAAGTCAGACAGGAATGGAGTTTATGAAGAAAATGAAATTCAACAAATAATGGGTGGTGTGAATGTGTGTGTGAGTGTGTGAATGTGTGTGTGTGTGTGTGTGTGTTCATGTATGTTGATACATATTCATGTGAGCATGTGTGTACCTGCACATGGGGAGTATATCAATCTTGGGTGTTGGTACTGATGTCCCATCCACATTAATTTTGAGATAGTGACTCTCACATGGACCATGAATGAGTGCAGAGGCTAGACTGTCCAGTGAGCCCCAGAGTTCCTACTAAATCTTCCTCCCCAGCACTGAAATTACAAATGCGTACCATCAAACCTGGCTTTTGGATGTGAATTCTGGTGTCAAACTCTGGTCCTCAACTTGCATGACAAACACTCTGTGGGCTAAATTGTGTCCCAAGTGCTTATGTGTCTTCTTAATCCATTATAATTCATGATAATCACAGTAGAGTACCATCAGCACAGAGATCTCACAAACGGATACATGACTGTAGTAGTTTGCTATAGTTGCTCAGCGAGAATGACAGGAAGGTTCCCTCATAAGATTGAATCCCTTCCAGACCTCAACACAGGGAACCATCCTTATGGAGGGACCAATCTTGAGAGTGGAACCCTGAACATCTGAATCCATGTGTTTTATTGATTCAGAACTCCTCAGGTGTTCTATGGATAGCACATGTAGATTATGACTAGTCAAACATTTCCCCCAAAATTCAGCACCTGCACACGACACAAATTGCAAAGGTATAGGATGCCCCTCACCCAAGAGTGCAGAAAACAATTATTTTAAACACAACCAAAAATAAGCTTCTACAACAATTCCTCTTTCCTGTATAAGCCAAATAAATTTTTTGCTTTATCACTGCAACACAATTTAACACTACACAGCAAAAGTATTTACAAGATGAACAGTCACAAGAGTTGCTGGTGCACAGGACCAAATGAAACCAGACCTCTATCAAGTTTTCACAATGTCTTTGGACAGCAGGAAAACATTATCAATGTCCAACTATCTGGAATTCACTCAGGATCTTCTGGGCTCCTCTAAAGGGCTGAATCACTTCTCTGGCTCTCCTATTGCAGCACACACAGCTTGTGTTCCATGATTGGCTGGCTCCACTCTACTGCTGCAGCTCTTGATGATCATCCCATGGAACTGGCATATCCAAGAATGCTGGAGTCCCTTACTGCAAGTGGGGTGCACATTCAACAACAGCCTGTCCTGGCTCTCTTTATGGTGCCAAGCCTCAACTTCTTTACATGACCCTGTCAATCTGGGCCTTCAACTACTACAGAGGCTGCAGCCTAAACTATGGCCACTCCTGGACTCTAAAAGTGCCAAGCCTCAGTTATACTCCATGACTCCTTCATGCCTTCAAAACCAGGACAAGGAGTTCTGATGTGTGGTGGAACTCTCATGACCATAGAACAGTGTCTTGTCAGGACCACCTACCTCACCAGTATCTGGACAGAAAACAAAACAATAGATAACTGACTCTGAAGTCCGGTAATTCTTTTTCTCCTTCCCAGTATCCATGTTGTATTAGCTGCCATGTTGTCTTGCCCCAAGTTGGTACACCTTTTGTAGCTGTACATGTACTTTTGCAGCTTAGCAAACAGCAAATAGCACAACATGGTAGACAGGAGGTGCCAACATTAGTGTAATTACTTGTAGACCTCAGCAGAGAGAATCACCTTCATGGTAGGTGGCAAACATTACTGTGGAACCATGAGCATCTGAGCTTGAGTGTTTTTATTGTTGCAGAAATCCTCAGATGATCTACTGATAGCACATGCAGATCATGACCAATCAAATACCCCACAAAATCTAATACCTGTAGACAGTTCAAGATGCCAAGGCTAAGGTAGGCCCTCGCCCTAAAGGGCACAAAAAATATTTTATGAATAACTAAAAGTAACCTTCTACACCACACCTTTAATTCTAGCATAAGGAAGATAGAGGCAGGAAGATCTCTATTAGTATTAGGGCAGACTGGTCTACAGAGTGAGTTCCAGGACAGCCATAGCTAAGTCAGGGAAACTCTATCTCAAAAAAACCAAAAATCAGTGGAGGCTATTGGTGAGGGTACAGCCTCAATAGTAATTGAAGGCTGAGACTGAAGGGGTTATGTGAAGAAGTTGGGGCTTGGCACCATGAAGGGAGCCCAGATGAGGTTATTGGTTAAGGTGCAGCATTGGCATCAGTTGAAGGGTCAGAGTGAAGGTGTCATGTAGAGAAGTTGAGGCTTAGCATCATGAAGCAAGCCCAGAACATGCTATTGGTGAAAGTACATCACAGTTACAGTAGGGACCCCAGCAGTGTTGGAGATGCCAGTACCAAGGGACGACCACCAAGAACAGCAGTGGAACTAGAATGGAGCCAGCCAGAGTCTAGAAACTTTACCTCAACTACATGCCAGGCACATGCAGAGAAAACAGATGGGAAACATGTGAATGTCCTCATACTGGGAAGGCTGTGGACACAGGTAATAGTAATATGTGCAATTACCTTACACAGCAAAAACAAAACACTCTTTTTAGGGAGAAGCTGTGCTGTCATCGGTAATCACAAGTCTGTGCTGGCTGCTCTTAGCCACCTTGGAAAGTGCATCCCCCTGTGTATTGGAAGTTTCCTCTGATGTAAACTACTTGTATATCAGGAACAAAGGCTGTCCCATAAGGATCATGGGATGAATTTCTCATTGAAAATCTCCAATGAGACATTAAAGGTTAGCTTTATATGAAGGGCATTCTATGCCCAATATGTGCTAATCCCCAGTCTTGGCAACTTCTTGGTCCTGCTGACCACACCACTTAAGCAATGAGTTGGTATTTGTTCCCACACAGTCATGGGAATCCTAATTTTATCCTGGTATGGTGATTTGAATAAATGTTCCTATAGTCTCTGACATTTGACAGGAAATTCTGAGCTTCCAGAGGTTTAGAATAGAGAGAATTGAACCTATGGAGAAATGAACTAGAAGCAGTTCATGCTACATTAGGGCTAGAATCTGAGTGTGTCTGACCCATGTCCTGAAAATCTAAATGAAGCCGAATTTTAAAGTAGTTGACTAACTTCTTTGTCAGAGGACAGAACACCACTTAGACTTTGACATTTGAGGTCACCTGAACTTTTAGCCAGCTGTATGGTGAAATTACAGAGCAAAGATCAGAGCATAAACATGTGGAATACATGAGGATTAGTGAAATAAGGAGAGAGTGTGTGTTGAAAGTTCTGGGAAGACAGGTGGTCACCAGTGGCTGTAATATTAAAGGATTAGCAGCAGTAATGAGACATCTCACAGTTAGCACTTGGAAGACAGACAGGATTCTTGAGGGTATCAAAAGCTCCTGGTATAAAATTGAAAATACACTTGAAAAACTTGCATTTGAAAAGACATTACCAAGAGCCTCTGCTGTAGCAGGGCGACCCAGGAATCTGTGTCTGTTTGTCTTCATGTGTGTGGGGGTGTGCAGGGATGTATGTGCACATGGAGACTGGATTAAATTTGGGTGTTGGTACTCAAGTCACATCTTAATTTTGAGATAATGTCTCTCAATTGCCTGCAATTCACTGACTAGTCTAGGCTGGCTGGCCAATGAGCTCCAGACATCCTCTGAACTGCCCCTTCCCAACACTGCAATTACAAATATGCACTATCAAGTTTGGATTTTATGTGAATTCTGATATCAAACTCAGGTCCTCATTTTGCATGACAATTACTTTGTGTGCTAAGTTGTATCCCGAGTACTGATGTGTCTTTCTATGTGATTTCAAATTGTGACATATGAGAAGAGTGTCATCAGCACAGACAACTCCCAGATGAATTCACAATTCATGACTTCACCCATGAGAGCATTAGTGCCAGCTCTTCTTAGTGAACCTCCCCAAACATCACTCCTGCAAAATGTCCCCTCACAGTGAGGTTCATCTATAAGCCAGCCACATTGCCTTTTTTCTTTGCCTAAAACGAAAGCTCATTCATGCCTACCTTGTGTTCTTCCCACATGCTCCTATTCCACCTGGGTCATTGCAAACAACTCCTTCTGTGCTATGCCTCCTTTAGGCTCGCATGGAAGTTCCAATCCTCAAAGAGCATTAGGTCTCCTGTTATTTGCCAGTTCTTGCCCTCCTTCTCCCATAATATCCTGCTTTGTATTCCTGAAATACCAAACACTCTCTGCTATGTTGTTGACTATTGATTTCTCCATGCATTTCCAATACCTAGAAATAGAACAAGTTCCTATGAGACACAGGGAGATTTCTCTGCCTTTTTCATTGTGAGGCCTTAGAATCTCTACAGTGGATGACACCTTGCAGATGCTTAACTACAACATCACAGATGAATGAAGGCAGAAAAGACACATAGTGGTGCACAGGTCAGATTCACCACTCTAGATGTTCCCTTGTTCTGGTTAGTCCCCACATTGATACATGCACTGCCTCGGTGATTTGTGCTTTCAGTTCATGTGTGTGTTGTTGTTCTGCTGCAAGACTATGCATAGTTTGCAAAAGAGATCCTCAGATGGTGAAAGCTGGGAAGGTTGTAAGTAGTTGAGGCAGTTTTTCCCATTTCCCATGGGAGGTTATGAGGGCAGAGTGTTGTTGCTAATGTTCTTGAGCTGGAGTGCTGGGGCAGGAGCTGCTGATTGGCCACTTATTGTTTTAGACCAATTCACTGACTGATTTCCTTTATTCTTTCTGCAATTTTGTGTGTCCAGTCATGGCAGATATTTGACAGTGGAACTAGAGCAGGGTCCAATGGCATTCAGTGTCCTGGAAGAGCATGAGGTACAATTTGCATCTGTGGCTGAGCAGTGTGTGTTCTCTCTGGCTCTGTCACCTCCTCTTTCTGAACATGGGCAATTACTTATCCCTTTCCTGTCCTGCATCTTTAGAGTATGGAGGGGACTGATGCACACTTCAGAGTTGCTGTAGGCACTAGTACATAATGCTCACTTTGTCCCCACTCACAGTAAAACCTTTTCTAGATCAACTATTTACTTTTAGTGGTTCCTAATAGGAATCTTGAGCTGATGTTTGCACCCCTTGTCTTGGTAAACTTAACCAGAAGGTAGGAGCAATGGTTTCTTCCCAAGTCACAAGGAGGAGTCAATCTCCAAGTATCTGATCCATTTGAATGGCACAATGGAGGGCTGAATTGTAGTAGATAGTTCTCGCATGCCTAGTTACCTCTGTAAAACAGAGGCCCAGTGGAAATGGGAAAGGATTGGCTGTGCTGTCCTTCTCTCTCTGCAGTTGCAGTATCCTGAAGACCTCAGATTGTTTTTACTAAAACGCAGAAAGAGTCAAGCGTCCTATACCACAAGCTGGAGATTCTGGGGGACACAAAATTTGACCCTGCTAGGGAGTTTGTGTTTGTTTCCTCGGCTAGGTTCTCATGGGTAGACAGAAGAATTGGCAGTTGATTTTTAGCAGTTATTTTGTTCCCATGTTGTTCAAAGCCACAAGTCTGAGTGGAAGAGCAGAGCTGCTGATACCTCCCAGCAAATCTCTGTTAATTGCTGAGAGGGGAGCTGAGTATTCAGGTTCTGCCCTGAGCATAAAAGTGTGAGGGATCCTGAGACCTTGGGATGCCATAGTATTTCCTTTGCTGTAAAGAAAAAGAATATCCTAGCTGCAGACCCCAGATATGTGATTCTGAAGCCTTCAGTTTCTGACAGATTCTGCCTAGGTCTTGCTGTCTTACACTGGACTGATCCCATGCTCATTTCTTGGCTCACTTTCCCCTTCTGAAACAAATAGTAATCCCCATTTACAGAAAACCTCATACTGTTCATTGAATCCTCATAGGATCCCTCCGATAAGTGGACCAATATTAACCTCAGGGCCCTTGTTCCAATTGTTCCTGTCCATACAACACAAAGAAGCTCCACTCAGATGCTGCCATAGTTAGAATGTGAAATGCCCCATAAAGGGTCTTTGTTGGAATACCTAGTCCCAGGCTGGTGGTAGTATTGGATTAAAATGGAATCTTTAAAGTAGAGCCTTGCTAGAGGAAGTGGATCACTGGAGGTGATACAAGAGGTTTTGTATCCTGCCCCTTTTTCCTGGTCACACTCTGATTCCTGACTCTGGATGCAATGTAACCAGCTGGCCTCCTGCCCCTGCCACAGTGCTTTCTTTTTCACCATAAAATGTGTCCGTGGAACTGAAACCCAGACTTACCTCCTCCTTAAATGGTTTCAAGTTAGGTGTTTTTATTCAGCCATGAGTAAAGTAACTGAAACGGATATCTGCTGGTCTCCTTGGCAGACATTCCATAATCTTCCAACATGTTGGAGTCTCAAGCATATCTTAGGTACTGTCCATACAGGAACTAAGTCAGGGAATTTGACCCTGTTACATGTTTATTTGCATATCCCACTTTTTTCTGGAAACTTTGTGAAACCTTAATGAGCCCACACTCTTACATCTTACATGCCTGAAGAAACAGCACCACACTGCTGCAAAAGTTTATATTTAGCTACGTATAAAGTCATTGCTTTATGCACTGTTGAGTGACGGGTAGTCTAGGGCAGTTTGTATTATCTGTGAGTGTTGAATTTCTGTGTGAATTGTTTAATTGCTAATGATCTGCATGTGCTATCAGTAAAATACCTAAAGACTTCTAAATCATTAAAACACCTGAACTCAGATGCTTGGGACTCCACTGTCAGTCAAGTATGGCATTGGCAAGGACAGTGGTTCCCTCTGCTCTGGAGTGGCAGAGTTTGAGTCCATGAAAATGCCTCCTTGTCTTCCTTGGTGAGCCACCACTGCAGCAAATGACTACACCACACAGGTGGATAATAGCAATGCTCTGCTGGCAGCTGGAGCAGTACCAAGTCTACCTTAGTTCATGGCTGAAGTTCGTTATAGCAGCCTTTAGGCATCAGAATCTGAGGAAATGCTTCCTTAGGCTTCCCTGCTACAGCAGAGTATCATAGCAATGATTTTCAAATGAAATTCTTTCAAGTGGATATTCAGTTTTGTCCCTGGATCCTTCAATGACCTAATATCTTCCCTGTGTATCTTCCAATGCAAAGTGTAAGGCATCTTGTGACCACTGCTAATCCCTTTAACATTACTGCCATTTTGGGACCACCCGTCTTGTCCAGAACTTTCAACCCATCCTGTCGCCTTACTTCATTAATCTTCATGTTTTCTACATCTTTGTGCTCTGAGTTTTGCTCTGTAATTTCAGCATACAGTTGGCTAAATGTCCAGGTGAGCTGTGAGTCTGCCATGAGTGGGAAAAGATGGCACTGGAGAGGCATGGTAGTGGTACCAGATTGTATCAGGCCTGGGTCATATCTTGACAGCTCCAGAAGCAAAGAGTGAGACCAATGGGGCACATTACTGTCAAGGTGATACCCAGCAACCCACTTCTTGTCAGTCACCATTTCTCAAAATTCCCACATTCCCCAATGCAGTATTACCAGCAAGAGGCTAAGGGTTCAAACATTTGACCCCATGAAGAACACTGCCATTTGAAACTATAAGAACCTTGGAGGGACTAGGCCATCAGCTAGTGTCCCTGATTTATAAGATTCGTCAGACATAGGTTTACTGAGAGAGGAGAATTGTACTCAGATTCTTTCCAAAAGGAACTGTCTCATATCTTGATAGACTATGGGAGGATTGAAGTAATCATGAAAAGAGATTTCCATGCTAATTAAGCCAATGAAGAGTATAAGAGTCCTTCAGTAGGCTGGTGACTAAGAATGAGATCATTCTCAGAGTCTCCTGGTGGTCACGATCAGGAGAGATTTTAAATGCTATCCCACAATTAAATGAATGTTAGATGGGAGTCACAATAACTTTGTATCCTTTGTTCTTAACAGAACATAGTAGGTATTTCAGATACAATGTGACAATTATTTGGAAATTATTCCTTCTGCTGTTACTTTTAATGTTAATTATTTGGTTAATACAGCTGGAGTATGGTCAGGCTCATGGAAATCCCAAATGTATTGTTAAGGCAGTCATGTATATAGGGGAAAAGAGGGCTGAGAAGTGTCTTAGCAGACCCAAATGGAGTCAGGACAAGATGACATTATTTTAGTCACTTTGGAGGTACCATCTCTGGAAGAGACTGATTTCGGACAGTGCAACTTGACCACTGACCAGCCAGTAGCCTCTGCAAAGATGATTCCCTTCTATAAACTCAGCTGCACACATACATAATAGAATTTTTGTAGCACTCTGAATTCAGACACTCCTGTGTATAAAGGTCTCATATGTGGAGGCCCACCTCATCTTGGGTGGAGCATCCATGGGCCAAAGCCTAGTCACCTCAGCAATAGGCTTAGGAGAGGGTGGGATGTAGTTTCTACATCACAGTGTGCTAAGCACAGGCTCATGGATATCGGTGTTAACATGGAAGTTGGGCTTACCTTGGGAAACAGAAGTTGTAAGGTCACCTAGTTTGAGTCATTTATCTGAGTTACCTCTCTGCTGTGGTGATAAAAACCATAACCAAGGGAACTTCCAGAAGAAATTTATTTGTGCTAATGTTTCTAGAGGAGAAGAGTCCATCAGCATCCTTGTAAGAAGCAGGGCAGCAGGCAGGCATGGTTAATGGAGCAGCTGGGAACTCACATCTCCAACCCCAATTAGGAAACAGAGACTCAATGGAGAGTTCCCTAAGTCTTTGGACTTTCAAAGCTCACCTCCAGGGATAACTTCTTCCACAAAGACACAACTCCTAATACTCCCCACAAATCTCCAACAGAGGTTCAAGTGTAGAAGTGCCAGAGACTATATGGGGTCTTATCTCATTTAAATTACCATACAAGGATAGTATATCTAGGATGCCCTCTGCTGCAGTTCAAATCCTGACTCTGACCCTTGCTCACTAAGGTGGCCTAAATGAATCACTTGGCCTGATGAACCACAGTCACTGCTGTTGGCACCAGTGTGTAATGAACAATGGATGAAACCTCATGAGTCAGAGCTTCCCTGAGAAGGACTGTCGGGAACCAGGTGGGGTCACCAGGATCTCTGATCCACACAGGAGGTTAAGCTTTGTGTAATCTCACAGGTGATGCTCAGGTGACAAGTAGCAATGGGAGGGCTGAGTGAGGATGGAGAGCAGGAAGGCTTGACATGTCCATTAGGAAGAAACAGGCAGAAAAGGCCACAGCCTCCTGAGCCTGTGTGTCCGTGCTCCTGGGTCTCCTCAGACAGGGTGCTCCTCATTCTGAACTAGGCCTCAGGATCACTAAGGAGACATGGCAATGCTGAGTCAGGTTGTCTCCAGCTGATCTCACTCCACTGCCTGCTTGACAAACAGCAGATGCAAAAACAGCAGAGATTTTCATCTTTGGGTCTTGACTCCTTTAGGTGTGGGAGTGTCAAATGGCCCTTTCAGAGGGGTTGCCAATGATCATCATCATATCAGATTGTACATTATGATTCATTTGAATAGAAAAATTACAGTTATTAAGTAGGCACAATAATAACTTTATAATGGGGGTCACCACAACATGTAGATCTGTACTAAAGAGTCATAGCATTAGGGAATTAAGAATTGATGCAATACACACTTGTGCATGTGTGGCTGATGGTTTGGTGTCTTCCACATCCATGCAGTAACTGTGTGGTCATACTTCATGCTTCTGTGCCCAATAATGAAAGATAGCTGTGAAATATTCCCTAAAATTCCTTCCAGTTCTATGTCTGTCTCTGTCACCCAGTTGCAACTCTCATGCCACACATAACCCACACATACTCCACAAGCTGTCACCAACTATTCCAAGGCAAAAAGCCAGACAAACACCAGGGTGCAGTTGGGATTTTATTTCTGGGGTGTAAATGACAGATGTGGAGACACTGAGAGACAGGAGTCAGGGAGGGGTCTCCAGCTGGGCTGAGGAAGACTTGCTGTGGAGGATGGTAGCTCTCTCTAGATAGAAATGCCACAGGGAGTAAGAAGAAGCCACTGGGCACCAACCTGGAATGAGAGCAGTGGGCATCAGGACACTGTCAGTCACAACAGCAGTGGGAGCCGTTTCACTGGGGCCTGATTTGATCCACAGTAGGCTGATCTCTCTGTGTCCACTCATTCCCATAGGGTCAGCACCTGGCCTTAACCACTTTGTATCCTTCAGAAGCAATGATAGATGGGAAATATTGAGTAGAGGCCATGCCCATGAATCAGGATGGTGGTTCATCTATGTTCAAGTGTCTGCACACAAAGTTAAGACTCAGTGAATAACTATCAGTAAAATCATTGGATAACAAAGATACTGACTCAGTCTGAGCTCAATATCCAGGCCCAAGGTTCTTTGTGTACTCACAATTAGAGTTAAGCCTGGAGCCAGGACCGGGTTCAGTTTCTCTTGTCTTATGAGAAAAGCAAAACAAGCCAAGCCCCGGAGTCCTCATTCCTGAGCTGTGCTCAGACAAGAGCATGCATGTGCGGTTTGAATGAGAATGGTTACCATAGGCTCATAGGTTTGAACACTTGGTGCCCAGTAGTAGGAACTGTTTGGGAAGAATTAGGAGGTGGGACATTGTTGGGGGACTTGTGTCACTAGGGATGTGCATGTAGGTATCAAACAGCCATGACATTCACAGTTCAGCCTACCTGGTTGTTGTGTCTCAAGATGTAAGCTCTCAGCTACTGTGGCAGTGTCATGCCTGCCTGCCTGCCTGCCTGCTCCCATGCTCCTGATCACATGGTAGTAATGGGCTCTAGACCTCTGGAATTGTGAGACTCAGATATTAAATGCTTTTATTTATACCTTGCCTCGGTCATATTGTCTTGTCAGGAAGTAGAGAAGTAACTAGACACTACCTGTATCAGCAACAGGCATCATGGCATTCCTCCTTCTGCTCCTTTCTCTTCAGAAAGAGTTAGCTTCTCATCTCTAAATAAGCTGAAAGAACAAAGTGAAGTTAAGTCTCTCTCTTTACCATGGGAAATTAAACAGTCTGGGATCTAGGAACACTTGACCTTTCCAGTCAGGAGGTATCAAATTGTAACTCTGAGTCAGAGCTTCCGAAGGCTGCTGAGAACCCAACACTTCAGAATGTCAGAGCTTCAGGATCTTAAGATCTATCATCCAGAACCCTCATACCCCAGATTCCAAAAAAACTTTGACCTTTTGGACGCTGGACTTTCAAGTCCTCAAAACTCTTAACCTTCCATGGAAGCCCAGTTGTCATTACCCTGCAAATTCTCATTCACAGTTCCTTAAATTAAGTTGTTTAGAAACAAAGTGTGTTGATTACAAGAAAACATTAGCTGAAAGAGTCCAGATGGGCCAAGGATGTAGTATAAGATCAGGGCAGGATCTGTGATTTCTGCCTCCTCTCTCTGCAGTTCAGCTACTGAGGGGGAGGAGGAGCCAGGAGACTTCCTAAACAGAAATATGTACTTCACAAGGAAAAGGGTCTTGACACCTACAGATACCTCTCATGTCCTCATGAGGCCTAGAGTTCTGGTTCTGGGTGTCAAGATTATGGAATTTACAACTTTTTCCAACAGGGAGTACACTAGAATTGTTAGAGTCAGGTCCGCTATTCATCATGGTGTTTGGTCTGAAAAAGAATAGATTTACAAAGCTTGGTCAGGAGTTTAGCATGGCTGAGTTAGTCCTCTGGAGGTCAGGTGACCCTCTGCTCTGCTCTGGGTCTCAGTCCATCTTGTATCCCAGTGGCCCAGGTACATGGATCATCCCTAAGCATCTGAGCATCTCATGCCTAAGTCACTGCTTCCTCATGGCCTGGTGTTCATCACAGCCCCAGACAGCAACACTCACCCCACCCTTATCTACAGAGCACAGGCTGAGCCTTGGGGGCACTGGGAAGAAACAATCTGCCTTTAACCACCTTCATAAACAAGCCTCACTGAGGTTGCCTCCTCCCACCTGCAGCTCTCATCCAGGTGTCATCTCCTGGGGCTGCCCATCCTGAGTGCCCACTGAGGGGAGGGTTTGTTCTCCTGTTGTCTGCTAAGTGGGATGGTCTGAAGAGGGCTCCTTATTTCTCTTTGATTTACATATGGACAAAATACTCCTTGGCCTGCTTTTCCCTCAGGATATGTACTTTCTCCAAATTGTTCTCCAGGGCACACAAAAATGCCTGCCTGGCTCACAGCACATTTTTGACTAGAATAATGAGAATATGTGGGCAAGGAGATGGCTGACAAAGCATTTGTCTTTTGAGCTTCAGGACTTGAGTTCCATCTCTAGTGCCGATGTCAAACATGAAAGAAAGAAAGACAAACCAGGTGAAATCAAATGCATGTGATACAGAGCCATGGTGACAGAGATGGGAACATTCCTCAGCCAGCTTAGCCTACGTGGTGAGCTCCAGGCCACTGACACACTTGCACATGTGTCCCCACACACAAAACACCCCTCCACTCAAGCACAAAATGAGCAAAGGAAAGGACCAAGTAAATACACAGTGACTCTTGGTGCGGTATTGCTCCCTCTGATGCCAGCCTTCAGGAGACAGAAGCACAGACATCTCTGATATTGAAGCTAATCAGATCTCTACAGTGAGACTCTGTCTGAAAATATGTATGTACATATGGGGGAATGGAGACAAGTACTCCAAGGGTTCAGAATATTGCTGTGAGAAAAAGAGAAAGAATCAAACTAAGACCTTGAAAGCTGAAAAGATGCATGGAAATGGAAGGAGGAGAAAGGTGTTTTACAATAACCACAACTTCCATGCAAAGATCCTGTGGCAGGAAAAAGATAGTCTGAGGAACAGAACAAAAGCCAATGTGTCTAAAGATGTGCAATGGCAGAGCCACATCAGGAGAGTCTACACGGCCATGGAGATTCAGACCCAGTGGAACATGAACCTATGGACTGTTTAGCATAGCAATTCTAGCAAGACCCAGGCCTTTGAAATTGCATTCGAAAAATGTCATCCTGTCCTTGATTTCAGATGAGATCTTCATAGAGGGAGGATGGCTGGCCTCAAAACTTGGTTCTGAATCTGGGAACAGAGACAATCCCTCAATTCCTGACCAAGGTTCCCAAGCCCCAAGTCCTTGACATGCAGGCCATGTTTCCTTACTGAACCTTTCATGACTGAACCAACATGGTTTCCCAAGCACACAGTAAAAGATGCAGATTGTGATGATCAACAGAATTTAGTGATGGAAAAAGACAGGATAAGGATGTCAATATCTCACTGCAGGAATTTTCCAGAGGGTAGAGAGTACTTCAGGACAATTAGAGCCCAAGATTGTGTGCAATTTTTCAACTGCCTCCCACCTCTGGTTGAATGTAATGTTCAAATCTTCAGAAGCTTGAGGCACACTGACCCAGCTGAAAGGCATTGATGGCAAAGGCATGATCATGGCTAGAGAACTCACCCTCCTTGCTCAGCAATGGAAAGGAGCAGTCCAGAGACTCAGTGTGGATGTCATGGTTCTGAGCACAGAGCATGTCCCAGGCTCTTAGGGAAACCTGTATTTTCTCCTGTCATCATCTCTGAAGCTCATGTGTACAGTTCTCTACTTTTCAAACACACAGATGGGCAAACTGAGCCTCAAAAGATGAAGCTGCAAAGTGATAGAGCTCAGAGTTGTGACAGAGTTGAAACTTAAGGCTACTCTGATGGTCTCTTCCACCATGCTGCTTCCAAGGTGTAGTAATAGTATTTAAGTCAGAGTTCCTAAAGCTTCAGTGAAAGGCCCGTTCTGCTGGCATGGATGAGTCTTACCTGGCTAATGCATTAATGTCAGCAGAGCATTTCCACTCATTTATCCATGGAATTTGGGCACGGTCATTGGAGAGAGTTTTACGAGAACACACAACTTCCAACAATCCCCCAAAAGTGAACACATCAAGAACATTAGGCCTGCAGAAAACAAGGTAATACCAGATACAGATCTTGAAGTCTTTGCAGGTTGCCCTAAGATGAAAATTTTCATCTATCTGTGCTGACAGTGCAGGATGTCTATGGCCAATGTCAACATTGTCTGGGTAACATATGCTACATATACCATACAAAATTTCTGCATTTGCATTAGAATTTTTGGGGTCATGTATGTGTAGCATATGTGACATTTTTATTTATCATGAGACTAATAATGAAAATAGTCATGAACATTTTGGAACACAAATTACTTGCGAGCATTCAATTTAAATTATTTTACCTAGATTAATCCATTTAATCCTCACAACAGTGGTAGTAGGGAAATCACACTATATTCAGAGTGAGGAAACCTGGGCATGGAGAGGTTGGGTAACTACCCCAAGATCTCACAGCTCATATCTTCATAAGTGCATCAAATTTATACAATCCATGCACCCCCAGTGCTGATGACAGATGCCAGGATCTTACACATGCTGGGCAAGTGCTCTCTCTGAATGATACCCCCAGTATCTAGAAATTCTTTTGCACAAGCTCTTGACTTGGTTATTTTCCTCTCTCTTTTTAAATGAATACCTTTAAAATTTATTTTAGTTTTTTCAGCAAGTCTAGCCCAACCCTGTTAGTTCCAGGTACTGAGAAAATCCCTATATCAAAATTTAATGTGATAACTGATTGAGGCATATTCCTGATGTTAACCTCTGAGTTCCACAAACACATGAAGCTTTATACACTCAAGTATACATATTCAATACACACACACACACACACACACACACACACACACACACACACACATTTATAGCATCCCACATTGTTTTGAAAGAGGTTTAACATGGTGAGTTTTCAGTGAAAACATACATAGTATATGTTTTGAGATTTGAGGTATTCAAGGGTCTAGTCTTTTACAGATTAGGAGACTGAGGACAGATGTCACTCAGTAGCTGGGTATTAATTACCTACTCAAATCAGCTATAGTTATGCTCCACCACCTAAATCCAAGTGACGCATACTCACAGAGAATCAGTGGTGCTCACAGCAGTTGGCTGCCTCAGGTCCTTGCTTATGCCCTCAGAAGACAGGCCAGCTTGAGAGTATGAAGGTATGACAATATCAGTTGCTATCCTGCCGTAAACAGACACGTACCCTCCTGTCATCCTCCTCCCAACATTTGCCCCTCTCCCAATCAACTTGTTGTTCTCATTACATCCTGTTCAGAAATGTGAGCCTCTACATTCTCATGTGCAGTGGACTGAGTGAGAGAAAGAGTAGGCAGCAGAGACAGAGCTTGAACCCATGATTCTCTGATTCAAACTCCATGAAGCCATGTAAGTAAAGAAATTTGTGTTGGTGGAGGTTTGGGTTGAGGCTTCGGACTATTAATGTAATGGCATGACCTGATTTCCCCTCTTCTTCTTCTGGGTGCCTGGCCAGGGCCTAGGAAAAGAACAGGGAGGACCGAGCTGCTGCTGCCTCAAACCTGGGAGAGGCATGCAGTCCAGCGGAATAACTGCTTAGACCCGTGATGAGTTGGTGATGTTTCTCTTTCCCGTGCTGATGTCGAACTCAGCTTGCCTAGCAGTGATTTCCCAGGTAGAGTCCTTCTAAAAGGAGGAGTCCCTCTTTCCTTCTCTTACTCTTGCTCTTTGTACTGTGTCACTTCTCACTAATAAATCTATTCTAAATATATCTGTGGCTCGTGGACGTTCTTTCAGTGGATCGAATCAGACAAAGTACTAGTCTCTGCACAGAAATCGGCATAATTTATTTGTCATTACAAGCCATTGCTTGGGAGGTAAGGATTCCAGTTTCCTGTTTATTCGAGGAATTTGGACTTTTACTGCAAACTATACTAGGAGAAGAAAAATGTCTTAGAGAAAGGCTTTAAGTATTAATATATAGATACAGATAGATGATGGGGAAGAGGACAATTGGAACACTCACCTGGAGCCTGAAATTACAGATTGTGGGAACTCTGATGCATGAACTGTTCAAACTGGCCCTGTGGTCCTACATCACACTTACTCAAGCTCTAATGAGCCTTGCCTCAGAACTCTTCAGCTCGATTGGTGTAGAGGAGACTCACCGTCTGCCTTTGATATTGAACTGGTCTCCCTAGAAAGGTAGTTCCTTCTCAGGGCAAAGATGCACCAACTCACCAAAAACTTATGTGAGATAGAATGCCATTTAATCTGTAACTGACTCGTGAGTTCATAGCTTCTTGAATGTTGCTCTTGTCTAATGGCAGCTTTGCAGTATCCTGGGGTGTCTCCACATCCACTATCTCTTCCTGAAGTACACCTGTCAAGATAGTCATCAATAAGTGCCCTGTCCCACTACTGAATGGCTTCCTTCTTCTTGGTGTCAGAGAAGTCAGTTTCCCTGGGCTGTTACATTCAGTCTCTGCAGCAGCTCAGGGAGGTTGGGATTGACACCATCTCCATTTTACAGGTGAGGAAAGCAATCGTAAATGTTAGTACATCTGTATAGTCACACAGGTATGTCAACTCACCAGGCAGACTTTGTACTAACATATATTGAACACTCATAAACAAAAAGTCAATCAAATGGCCAAGCAGTTGGTTTTGATTTTGTGTACCTGTTTTGGGGGTGACTTGGGGTCTGTTGCTCTCAATGAGATGTCCATGTGTGTAGTAGTAAGCTACAAGCTTTCCTTCATTTAGGGAAGGAGAAAGGAAAGATAGAAATCTTCACCACTTTTACAAGTGAATTTAATACAGAAAAAGAGAAAGGTAAATCTTCACAGGCTCTTTATAGGATGTACTAAGCTAATCTCTCCAAATTTTGTTCTCTTATGAATTAGATCAGTAATTAAGGACAGCAACCCAACCAGTGAACCACCTACCAATGCCCCCTCCTGACACTCGGGGCCTCAGATCTTTTATGCCCCAAGCCAAAAGTTCCCATAAACCCATGTGGTAAACAATCCCAAAGATAAGCTACAGGTGCCAGAATGAATGCACCCAACCAAATCATAGCCACCTGCATAAAGCATTACAAGTCCAACTCGTAAACAGCTATCCCACAGCTGGGGTGGGTACATGAACCTCTAGTGACTAGTCAGTTAAAACAAAGACCTTTTCTTAACATAAAAATTCCACATGTTCCTCTACACATTTGAGTTGGTGAAATCCAGTCAGGCAGTTGAGGACATAAACTAAGAAATGGAAAAATAGAGAACCATGGAAATAAACATAGAGGGGACCACATTGCTCCAACCAGTTAAGGTGGCAAGTAAGGCTTTGGAATCAAGCACAGAGGTCAAAAGTCTGCATTGGAGGAGAGGGTAGAGAACCCTAACAGACCATCTTCAGTAACAACTTGGAAATGAATAGAATAAATATTTGTGCCAGACAGCATGCATACAGAATCAGGGATGTGTATGTAGAGAATATCTCCTGGGTGAATACCTCAGGGAAAAAACAAAATGAACCACTACCATCAACAAATAGCCCTTATGTTTAAATGTGCCATGGTTTAAAATTATGCTTTAAAATATTGATTGCAACTAAGTTTTGCCTGCCTATTTCTCCTCACTTTGTAAATTGTTTCATTTCTTTGGCTTAGAAACAAGATGTTGTATATTATTAGTTCAGTTCCACAATTTTTCAGTCCATTCTCAGCTTTAGAAGCACAAATTATACAGCTGGTAAACCTTGCCTTTGTTTCTGTTAGACTGATTTCCTGTCCTGTGTTTAGTACCTTTTAGTACTGTAGAAAAGATTTCAAGCCATCCATTAAGACTACTCTGTGTGTGTGTGTGTGTGTGTGTGTGTGTGTGTGTGTGTGTGTGTGTGTGTACTTTATTTTTTTATTTTAGTAAATGAATTCAAGCTGTGTGGTGGTGGTGGTTTTTGCTGTTCTTTTACTCCAAGAACATAGTGGACAGAGGAAGTCAGATCTCTGTGATAGAGGCAACCTTGGTCTACAGGTGAGTTCCAGGACAGCCAGAGTTACAACAGAGAAACGATGTCTCAATGAAACAAGGAAAAAAGGAAGTAAGAAAGTAAGCAGTAAAAAAGAAGTACTCAAGTATGACAAAACTCTATGTTTTCAATGCAGGGAAGAGACAGGAGAGACGGCTCAGCAATTAACAGTACTCTCTACTCTTGCAAAGGACTAGACTTCAGCTCCCAGCACACTTAACTACAGCTCATAACCATTTTAAAGTTCAGGGGACCTCATTCCTCTTCTTATATCTGGGGTCTGAAACAGACATACACATGGAAATATAACCATAAATAAAAATAAAAAATGTTTAATGTATGTAATTTCAATGCTGCAGCTTGTCTCTACAGCAAACAGAGTATTTCTGTTATAGTGATACAGAAAAATCCCCCTCAATGGCACCGTTTAGACAGTTACATCTAGCCATACAACTCCCTGGGTAACCTTGAACCTGAAATTCTTTTTTCTCTGCTTCTGCACTCTAGGTGTGGAATGAGGAGACGGCTCCTTTCTTCATCTTTGAACGTGGCTTAAATATGGACAAAGTTTGAGGGCAGCATGGGAAGAGCTTACTTCTCCCTATAAGAACTGTTTGTGAGGTAGCCCCGGTTCTCTATAACAAAGAACAGAGGAGCCATTAAATAGACAGTGGGGTATTTATGGACATCCAGCCAGGTGTGGTGATGTCCTTCAATTCCAGCAAGTCAATGAAGATCCATAAGCAAAGGCCAAGAAATTCTCAAAATATATGCTAATAATTTTGACCCCAGAGTTTAGTAAAATTACATAACTGGTAATAAAGACATGACAAATGGGAATACAGTTAGGATTAGAGATGAGCATTTTGAAATGAGTTCCATCTTCTCAACTCTGATAAAGGCAACCCAGTTAATGTTGTCTAAGTCAGCGCCTGGAAGGAAGCAGGGTCTGGGCAGAGTCTCCCACAGACTGCTAGAGAAAGCGGATAGGGGAACACTTGTCAACAGCTGTTATAATTTAAGATGTGCATACTACTTTAGAATTTGGATTTTCAGTTTGTAAGTTTTATAAGAATTTATCCTGTTTATATACCAGAAAGACTGCATTACGAGAAGATATTTTAGCACTGTATCTTTCTAAGAAGATTAAGTGAGTGTGGCAGCAATTGAAAAGCTGTACATTTCTCAGTAAGCCACCCATGATGGACAACACTGCCCCTCACAGAAGCCTCTGCTATTGCAGGTACAGATGAGACCTTTAGTCAGCACTTCCAGAGACTACATTAAGAATTCCCAATATTACCAATAGGTGATCCTGAAGTCCTGATGATCAGGCTGTATAAGACAAGTAGGCTTCCAAGTTGGAACATTCTTGCTCCCAACACCTGGATGGTCCTAGCAGGAAGAAGAGGAAACAAGAACCTGCATGAAAGAAACAGTGACACCTGCCACACTCTCCCTTAGCTTGTTACATCACAGATGTGCTTCTGTTCCCAATAGGTAAGACATGGAAGCAGCAGAAATGCCCACTCTCAGGAGTGAATAAAGACAGCGAGGTCAAATGCATGAGGGAATTTTATTTGGACATAAGGAAAATGGAAATCGTGACATTTCAGGAAATGAATGGACCTGGAAGTCTCTGTGCTAAACAAAATTCAAAATTACCCAGACTCAGAAAAGCAAATTGTCCCATTTTCTGTCTTGCACAAATGAAACACTGGGCCTGCCTTGAACTTCTGCATCGGGAGAGGCGGCCAAGGGGCCCTGCAGTGTCTCAGATATTCAGCTTGAGGAAAGGATGCTCCTAACGGTGGCTTGTAGCCTCCCATGTGCCAGGACAGAAGAGATTAGCAAGGGAAGGGAAGGAGACAGACAACAGGAGTGGGAGAGTAATAGGAACTAAATATGTAGGAAAACACAACAACAGAACCCACTACTTAGTATGGTGAATTTTAAAATGATGAGCATAACTAAATACAAATATAACCAAGTAAAAAGTTAACATGATTTCAGAAGAGCAGGTCAGGAAGTCAGAGAAACTCTACACATAGCCTGGAAGTAGGGGCATGGGCTTGGAAAGCCAAGCTGAATCCAGCCTATGCTCCTCATTCTCAAGTCTTCTGTGCTTGCTGCCTTCTCTGCTTGAAACATGTTTCCTGTTCTCTTACCCCCTAAATCTGATCTTTGGCATCAGTGAAATGTCACCTTTTATCAAGTCATTTTCAGAACTCTCAGACATCAGATCGAGGCCCCCTACCACCTGCATACACCAAGCTTGGGTCAACACAGTCCACAGGAAATAGCTACGGCTCCTGTTCTTTAGAACATAGACTACACTAAGAAGCTTTTCACTGTACAGTGAGACGAGACATTGGTGAATAAAATCTGAACAGTCAACACACCCCGCATTCACCAATATCACCTATGTCTTCACATTTGCTAGAATAACATCTTCCCTATAAAAAATAGGTCCTTCCCTTTTCTTCCAGCCCAAAGCCTCTTGATGACTCCCTTTTAGGGGGGGGTCACACTGGAAGAAGCCATACTCACTGGTTTGGATAAGGAGGCAAGTAAAATCTTAGGCTCTCTGTACAGATTCCTGAGACTCTGGTGTGTCAGTGACTCCTATTTATGGTCAAAGAATGAGAAGCACTTCCTGGTTTCACAATGTTCTAAGGAGACTCCAAAGAAAATACCAAAGGTTAGACAAGTTATTCCAATGCAAAGGTCACCCAAAATGCTTGTTTAATTGGCAGTGAAGGATGGTGATGACTCTCTGCCAAGATTAAGAAGGCCTGGATTTGGAACTTGAGGCTACTAAGAAGCTATTGGCTCTGTATGGACTGGGTGATGACACAGAATGGATGAAGGGAAGAATGTTCTGGTGGGAAAGGTCATAGTGATAGCCTAGGCTAGGCCATTTCATCACTAGGCAACTCAGAGCTAAAGATAAGTGCTTGTAGTCATACACTAAGTCGGGTAGAATGGTGGCTCTCAGGTCCCTCTACTCATCCTTCCCATGCGCCTTCCCTGCATCTGAGTTGCCCTCATCATCTCTGCTGGGCAGAGGAAGCCATTGTGATGGGGTAGTATTGACACCCCATGCAATCATTCTCTCTGGAGCACCTGTATTTCAAACCAGCTTCCTGGGTAATTTTGTTTAATGCCCCTGCTGTGGTTGATGCTCAGAGCAGAAAATTCAAGAAGCACAAAAACTGAAAGCAGGAAAATGAGTGGGTTCATGGGGCTACTGCACAGCCCTGGGTGACTGTTTCTTCTTTCTGGAGCCAGTAAGGCTGGTTGATTGATTCTCGTTATCATTGGTTATGATTACAGTGTGGATGTGTGATTGTCATGTTCTCACTGCACAAAAGGTAGATGACTTGTGAATGCACAGGACAGGATGACCGTGAGCTGAGGTGGACCATTCCAGCTGTCTTGGGTAAGATAATAAACCAAAGAATTTCAGATTAATGAGGGTTTGAGGTAGAAAATGACAGATTCCATTGGCTTAGGGTGTAGTTGGATCCAGGTCCTGAAATGATGAACTTCATTTAATGTTCTAATACTGATTTCATTCTTTGGTGGACATTAGCAGATAATTGCACCTGAATACTCTACAGATGAAGATAGCTGATGGGTTTCTGTGGAGACCCATATCTTATGTGAGCAGAGAGATAATTAATACCCATTAGTGAGGAGCTATCCTGTGACACAGACTCCATCTTCCAGTGTACATTCTCTTAAGTTACTCATATCTCTACTTGAGACGTTGAGGTATGTCAGTGAGAGGCACTCTCTATAGAAATGACACATGTTGCTCCCTAGATCGCACAGAGAGGTGGAAGGAGGGAACCAACTCTCGAAAGTTATCCGCTGACCTCAACAGGCACACGGTCATGCATGCATCTGCACTCACACGTGAGCACCACACACAGACCAACACAACATAAAAATTAAAATACAAGTAATATACAGATGTTTCTTAGGTCATACAGATGTAGACTTTGACCAAAGCTAGTGTCTGGTTCCTGTAATCCTCAGGGACACAAACAGCTGTACCAGAGGACTCCAGGGTCATCTCCATCTCACATTTTGTGAGCTCAGTCCACTATGACTATAGGAGCATCAGCTCTACCCCAAAACCTGTACCTCGTGTGCACAGCTCTACACAGTGTGGCCAGCAGAAGCACTGGCCCCTATAAGAAGACTTTCGGAAATTACCATTGTCTTTTATTTGATACAAGGAGCTGTGCAGTCATGTCTTGTCCCATCTCCTTGTGACCTTGAAAGAGGTTCAGAAATGGAAGTTTCTTTGCTCTGATGAGAATCCTAGGTGTGTGTTCTGACAGAGCAGGAGGGTGGCAGTTATAGCACACAGTCTCCTGGGGGCAGCAGCGAGCAGTACTCGACCACCGTAAAGGCAGGTGCAACTATTTGCCTGCTGTTTGCCATCAGATTAGGTGAACCTGTTCATTAAACCTGCTAGTCATTAGGAGGCGTGTTTCAGAGCCTCATTGTCTAGTGGAAGAAATAGATTTCTGAGAGGTTCCCAGATGTCGAGGTTGTGTGGGGGTAGAAATCCAGTGCCTATGTCCTTCTCCCTATATCAGGCTGTGTTCATCTGGCAGAGTAGAACTATCCTTAGGCTGGTTCATCCTGTTTTCCACAGAACACATTGTTTGAAGCAGTCACCCCTCCCTGGGGTCATGTCAAGCTGGAACAGCACAGAAATAGGTGTGAGCTGGGCCTTGGGCTGAGGGACAGTACCGAGCTGGGCCAGTGAATCTTAGGAATCTCTGAGGGTCTATTATCATTACAGAAAAGGGAGTATTGACCTGGTGTTTCTGGGAGCTGAGGCAGACAAAACCCTGCTCTGCCCTTGCCCTGGCTTGTGTCTGTATGCAGTTCCTCTTTCTCGCTGCCTTTGAACGTCTCAACATATTGCACTAACCTAAAAAATCACTGTTCCTCAGCTATGGAACACAGAGGCAAGGGACATTCTGATATCTTCTAAAGGAACACTGCCTTGGGGTCCTAGATTTGAAGTGCTAATCTCAGGCCTGCTACTGGCCCCAGATACCTCAGCTTCTTAAGAGCTAAACAGATTGTACCAGGATCTTCTTGACATAATGGGTAAGAAGTCCCTATGGCATAATTGAACTTGCTGAGGGGACCTGGAAGTGTCTGGTCAGAGCCTGTTCTTGAGACTGAAAAGTCATGCTTTCAAATCCTCACTCTGCTTTCTGCTGGGTACATGACCTGGGATGTTGCCTCTTTTTTCCTCCTATCTGCATGCAGAGAATACAGATGGAAAACACATGTGAATGTTCTTTCATTGGGACGCTGTAGACACAGGTGGCAGTAATGTGTGCAATTGCATCATACAGCACAAACAAAAAGCTATTGTTTGGGGACAGATTGTGCTGTCAGAGTCCATCCAAGGTCTGTACTGGCTTCTCTAATGTACCTTGGAAAGAGCATCACACTTTGTGTACAGGAAGTCTCCTCTAATGTAAACTACTTGTCTATCAGGGACAAGGTTGTGTCGTAAGTTTCATGGGATGAATTTCTCATTTAAAATCTCCAGTGAGGCATTAATAATTAGCTTTTCTAGGCCCAGTCATTCTATTCTCAACATGTGCTAATTCCCAGTCATCACAGCTCCCTGGTCCCACTGACCCTACCACTTAATCAATGAGCTGAAAGTATTTGTTCTCAAACATAACTAAGTTCCCCAAATGGAAAAAGCTACAGAGACCTGAGGGCCCAAGCAGTGGTGCTTCATTCACACAGTAGTGATTAGTTCACACAGGAACTAATCCAGGATGCAGCCTAGAGGCTCCCTAGGCTTCCCTCATGCATGATGACAGAAGTAGACCACAGACCTCTGTCACAGGTGAGCACACACAGTCCTGGACCACCACCCACCAATGCATGTTGCTTTGCACTTGGGCAAGTTCTCTGTTGCCCAACACTACCACCATCTGCCAAATATTTTTTTGAGAAAGAGAGAGAAATTTGAGGTAGAGAGAGCTAGAGAGAAGCAGTGAGACAGTAAAACAAGAACTATCCAGTGAGAGCAATAGAGCCAGAGCCAGAGAGAGAGCTCATCCACTCTATCCCAGTCCTCACTCAGACCACCTGCTGTGACACGACAAAGACAACTTGAAATTGTGTGTTCTTACTTTCTGAAGAATTTTTTATTACATTTTCAGTATTGTTGCCATTTTTTGGTTGACATCTTTTTAAATCTTTCATGTTTTGAAGGGAGTCTTGCTATAATTTCCCAGCAGCCAGCTCATTGTTCTGAACATTTTCAGAAATTCCAGCTTTGCTTTCGCTCCTGTTTTAGAAGTTTCGTATTTAGTTATGTATAAAATAATTGTTTTGTGCACTGCTGGGAAAAAGGCTGTCAAAGGCCTCAATGTTTTGTATTGTCTACAGGTCTTCTTTTAATGTTGTGAATGTTTGATTGCTAATGATCTGCATGTGCTATCAGTAGAACACCTGAAGAGTTCTGGATCAAGAAAAACACTTGAGCTCAGACACACAGGATGCCACTGTTGAGGTTGGGTCCTTCCATAATGGTGGTTCCCTCTGCTGAGTCCTGGCTGGGATTGCACATATGAATATGGCTCCATCTCTTCCTTGTTGAGCCACAGTAGCAGTGTACTATTACAAATGATGCCAACATTGGACAAGACATCATGCAAGCTATATCTAACATGAAGACATGGAAGAATTAAAAGGTAATTGTAGACCTTTAGAGTCTTTTTGTTTTTGTTTTGTTTTCTTCAAATCTGCCCAGATACTGGTGAGGTGAGGTGTTCCTGACAAGACACATCTGCTATGGTGATGAGAACTCCATCTCATGAAGGAACCCTTCCTGCAGACCAATTTACCAGTTATTTTACAAACAACCAGACTTTATGTTAAAATCTGGAACGTGTTTCTTCAGGTTCATCACACAGGAACAGTGTTTTAGAAGCGGCCAAGGTTATATCTGGTGCTGGTAGCTGAATTTGGTACTGTAAGGGTTACTGATTTCTCCCCACTTCCGTCTGCCTAAGACACACACATCAACTCTGACAGACATAGTCTATTCCAAACTATAACTACCCAGACACCAGAAGAGAAGGTAGGCAGTCTCGTCATCTAGCACTTCTACCAGTGCACTCTGTCACCCCAAACCCCAATCCACTGTCATTGTCCCATATCTAGCTGTCTCTGCTCACTGGAGTCCCACATACTAACTTGGGCAGAATCTCCCACACTATAGTTCAACATGGCAACTAGCAGAAGAACAAGAAGGAAACAAGCTTGCTCAACCTTCCCACTAGAACAATCTGTGTCTTCCAAAAACTCAACCCACCTCCATCATCCTACCAGCCATATCAACCCTCTGCACCACTGCCACCCACCCAAGCCACAGATACCAACTAGGCCAGAGAACCCCCACACCAGGATATAAGCCAGCCAGCCAGAGGAACAGGTAGGAAGCCTGAAAGCTTTGTTTCTCAGCCTCCGTCCTGGGCAGAGACATCCTGCTTCACATGGGACCACAGAGAACAGAAGATCAGAGAGAAAAAGAAACTAAGGAGTAAGACATCCATCCAATAAAAGAAAAACTCAAGAATTTGGCACCCTAACCTAGAATCACTTAAAGTCCAAATGTCAAAATTCACATAAGAACACAATCAACAATCAGGGCAGTATGGCACCACTAGAGCTCTACTCTCTCTCTACTACAACCTCTGAACACTCTGACACAGGCTAAACGGAAGTAAAAGATCTTACAGCCAACTTTATGAAGAGAATAGAGGTCCTTAAAGAGGAAATGAACAAATCCCTGAAAGAAAGCCAAGAAAAACCAAACAATGGGAGAAAATGAACAAAACTGTCCAAGACCTGAAAATGAAAATAGAAGCAATAAAGAAAAGACAAACTGAGGACATCTTGGAAATGAAAAATCTAGAAAAGTGATCAGGAATTAGAGAGGCAGGCTACAGTGACAGCCCATCTCCTGTAAGGAGGCATGGCTTCCAGAGATGAGACTGAGATGCAATCTCAGCCACAACAACTTCCACCTGCAGCCTATCCTCCCTGCAGGATCCCTTAGATAATAGAAGGGCAGAACAGCATGCTAAAGGAGGGAAACCATGACCGATACACCAGGGCAGGCCAGGAACTAGAATCTAGACAGTCAGGAGAGGACTTCTAACGGTATTTTGTTCTCCACATAGATTAATGCCTAGCCCAGTCCTCAACAGACTCTAACCTTGTGCTCTTACAGAACTCATACAGACTGGAATAAGGGTGTGTGTCCCTGAACCTCTTGGTTTCCCTTGGGTACCTTGCCCTATATTGGGTTGCCTAAGCCAACACTGATGTAGGGAATTGTGCCTGACTTTCTTCCATCTTGTGCTATGTTTGAACAGTAACCCTGTGAAGACTGCTCTTTCTTGGAGAGAGGCCAGATGGAGTGGGAGAATGGGGGTACATATGGGGGATAGACAAGATGGGAGAAGGTGGGAAGAGTGAAGGAGGGGTAGAAGGGTATTGGAATGTAATATGTGAAAGAAGAAAAATTTAAAATTTCTAATAAAAATGAGTCACCCAGGTGGTACTTCTTTTGAAAGCATGGAGGACTCATTGGAGAGAAACTGAAGCTTGGCACTATGACAGGCCAGGAGAGGACACTGGGGAAGATGCAGCCTCAGTAGCAGTTGAAGGCCCAGATTGAATGGGTCATGTAAAGAAGTTGAAGCTTGTCACCATGAAGAGATCCCAGGAGAGACTAATGGTGAAAGTGCAGCCCAGTTACAGGAAAGGATCCCAGCAGTGTTCTGAAGATGCCAGTACCATGGGATGACCACCAAGAACAGCAGCAGCAGAGGAGTAGAGTCAGGCAGAACCCGGAGGACAAGCAGTGTGTGTTGCAGTAGTCAGAGCCTGATAACTGCCCCAAACCCTTTTGTGAGCCCAGAAACTTGTGAGTAAATTCCAGATAATAGACACTGATAATGATTTTCAGCTCTCCAATGACATTGTGAAAAACTTGATAGATTTCATTTTGGTTTCATTTTGTTTCTGTGCATTAGCAACACTTGTGATTGCTCCTTTTGTACATAATTTTGCAAGGGTAGTATTAAAGTATATTGTAGAAATAATGCCATTTTATTTCATTGGGTACATAAATGGGGAAATGTTGTGGAAGTTTCATTTTTAGTTATGTATAAAATAATTGTTTTGTGCACTGGATTCTTAACGTGCACACCAAAGCTCATCAGCAATCTATAATTGTCAAACCGGATCCTTCCCTGGTTCCTGTGTGACCCCAGTAACATAGCTTGGCCTCTCTGGTCTAAGTAGCCTTTTCCAAATGGAGCTGTGTTGTGTTTGAGAACAAATACTAGTAGATCATTGCTTAAGTGGTAGGGTCAATGGGACCAGGAAGCTACCATGACTGGGAATTAGCACATGTAGGGGATAGAATGGCCTAGCCCAGAAAAGCTAATACTTAATGGCTCAATGGAGATTTTCAACCAGAAATTAATCTAAGGCCCTTATGACCCAGCCTTTATTCCTGATAGACAAGTAATTCACATTGCAGGAGACTTTGTGTACATACAGATGGATGCACTTTCCAAGGTTCATCAGAGCACCTAGAACAGATCTAGCATGGCCTCTGAAAGCACAACCTGTCCCCAAAAGGAGCCCTTTGTTTGTGCTATGTAATAATGTAATTGTGCACATTACTGTCCACTGTGTCAGTACATTCACATCTATGAACACATTCACATGTGTTTGTTTCCCCGCTGTTTTCTCTGCACATGGATAGGAAGGAGATAAGGTTCAGTTTCCAGTACTACTTAGGAGACAAGAAAGAAGACCCATCCCAGGTCAGGCAGCCAGCAAAGAGTAGAGTAATTATTTGAACAAATGTCACAGGGACAGGCTCTGACCAGGACCTTCCATGTCCTGTCATCACACTCATGATGCTCCAGGCACTTGTGTGCCCATCATGTAGAGTAGATGCAAGTACATGTTGCTCAGAAACCTGTTTCTTTCACCTGAAAATGAAGTTCAAATACCAACCTCCCGATGACTAGCAGACTCAATAAAGAAGTGTACCTAATCTGATGGTCATTGTGGAATGGAACAGGATGAGGCAGGACAGCTCTTAGTGGCAAATAAAGGACAGTGGTCATTGCCAATTGTCTGGTATTCGGAGTTTGTGCTTCTGTAGGCCACACTGTGAAATGCTTTCCACATGATCAACAGGGTTTGGTGGTAGAGCTCATACTGTTGTAGTCAGAGTACGATCAGCTTGGCAAAAGTGAGATGGAGTTCACCCATCTGCTCCAGATGTTCATGTCCTTGAAATCCAGAGGAACCAGACACCAGCCTTGTCAGAGTCTACAACTTACATGACCGAAGAAATATCTGTATGGTGCTTATTTTTTTGTTATTTTTATGTTTATTATCTCCCTCCCCCCCCTCTCTGATGTTCATGTGTGAATGCACATGCTTCCATGACTGTGTTCAGAGGATAACATTCAAGAATAGGTTACCTCCTTTCACCTTTCCTAAGGTTATAGAGAGCAAACATAGAAAATTAGGACTCTGAAGAAAGTGCTTTTGTCACTGACCCATCTTGCTGACTCAGAAAGAAACACGGGCTTGCATAAAGAAAACATGTATTTTCTGCCTGCAAGAGAGAGTCTATGTGACAGGATTATATTACTTCTTCACTGATGGAAATAACCTACCTCTCTGCCCACATAGGAGGTTGTTCTCCACAGAACACCCTTGTCTGTCTTCATCCATAAACTCTTTGGGTTCAATTATCTGCCAAAGTTCACCACAGAAAGAAGACAATATTAAGACCATGAAATAAAGTGCATCAGTTCAGGACTTGGATCCAGACACACCCTAAGCCAATTCGATCTATCAGTTTCCATCTCAAATCTTCAACCTCGAGAACTTCTTTGGCTTGTTCACTTATCCAGGAAAGCTGGAATCCTTCCCCTATCCCACAGACATCCTGGCTGTGCATTAACATGTTGTCTACCTTCTGTGCAATGGCAAAATGTGGGCCACACAGCCTCACTGTAACCAAGGACTATGTCAAGGCAGGAAGGATATGAGTCACTCAATAGGCCTTGCTGTCTCTGTAAAGGAGAAACAATCCCCCGTGGCAGCACAGTGGTCTGATGAACACATTGATTTTGCTCCTTTTAATTATAGTGGTGCTGGATTTCTCTGTTCTGTCATTGAAAGGGCATTAAACATCGTAGCTGTACACCTACGGAATGACTTAGCAGAGAAGACAAGCAGGCATACATCATAACTACAAACCATGCCAGACATCAGCCAAGAGAACTACTGCCATGGCCAGTGCCATACTCACAGTGGAACCCAGAGCATCTGAGCTCTAGTGTTTTTATTCTTTTAGAACTCCTCAGGTGCTCATCATAACCAATCAAACATCTCCCACAGAAATCCAATACTTACAGACAATACAAAATGCCAAGACCCATGCATCCCTTTTTCCAATGTGCACAAAAACAATTATTTTAAACACAACTAAAATTAAACTTCCACACCATTTCCTTTTTCTGTATAAAAAATTAACTTTGCCTTTAAAACACAATTAACATTTGCAACAAAACCATTTGCAAGAGGAACAATCACAAGGGATTCTAATGCACAGGTCCCAATGAAACCAAATATCTAGCAAGCTTTTTACAATGTCTTTGGATAACATAAAACTGTTATGAATGTCCAAATATCTGGAAATTTGCTCATGATCTTCTGGGCTCATCCACAGGGCTTTGATCTCTTCTCTGGCTCTACCCTCGGCAGCACACACAGGTGGTCCTCCAGATTCTCGTTGACTCCATTTCACTGCTGCTGCTGTTCTTAGTTGTTGTCCCATGGTACTGGCATCTTCAGAATGCTTCTGGGATCCTTTGCTGCAACTGGGCTGTACTTTCACATGTAGCCACTCCCTGGCTCTCTTCATGCTGTCAAGCCTCAACTTCTCTTAATAACCTCTTCAATCTGGTCATTGGCTGCACCTTCTCTAATGGCGCCTCTTACAGTGCCAAACCTCAGGTGACCACTTCATGCCCAAAGACCACTGGGTAACACTTACAGTAGCAAGTTCAGCTACCAGTATGAGATATAAACTCGGCCAGTACTAGAAGACAGTTTCAGTGCACTGACCCTGAACAAACACTATCTGGTTTTAAGATAGAGTCTAATTTTCTGGAAAAACAGCTAGTCCTTGTCTGCAAGAAGAGTTCCCTCATGGTGTGAAGTTACATCTTGTATACAGGTTTTCAGGGAAAAAATGTTCAGTTTAATTAAGAGGATTTTTGGTTCTAATCACAACTAAAAATAAACGTCCTCAACAAACCCTAATCACCTAGGAAGATGGTTTAAAAAACAAGTGTTCCAGTCAGAAAGATTGCAGGGGTGTCATTATTAGCCTATCACATTGGCTAGGTCTTCCCAGGAGAGATGATTAGTGCACTCAGATACAGGGAGTGTGCATAGGAAGGATGGGCAGTTACCTGAGAGCCACAATTCTATGATACTTATTGCATGACCATAGAAGGTATCTCTACATCTGAGTTTCCAAATGCTGAAATGTCCTAACCTACACAAACATTGTCACCTTTCCCACCAGTACAATCTTCCATTCATCCATTCTGAGTCTTCTTCCTAGCCCATACAGGAACAACCCCTTCTTGGCATCCTGAAGGTCCACATTAGAATGGTCAGGTCATCTCCATCCATCATGGCCTTTCAAGCATCCTTGTGGACCTATGGGATGGAATATCTTGTCTACTTTCTTTGTCATCTCCTTAGAACATCCTGAAACCAGGGCATGTTTTTCATGTTGGGATCTCAATACAAGCTACACTGTCATTCCAGCATCATAGGAGACCCTGCAGAGAAGCAAGGAATGTGTGTGCATCCTTCTCCAAAGCAGTGAATATGGCTTCTCCTAATATGACCCCCGCAATATGGTCTTCAAGTGGCTTTAGGGCAAGAAGAAGAAAGGACCTATTGGTGGTAGTGAAGTTGTGACTCTAAAAAACGTCAAGATACTGATGATAGTGTGTCAGTCTAATAGTAACCCAGATCAGTATGGGTGTGTTGACGGTTCCAATTTTATTCACCAATGACTTGTCTCTCTGTGTAGAGAAAGACTTCTTACTGAAGTCTGCACTCAATGGGTGTGGAACAGCCCTAAGAGCTAAGGGAAAGTCGAAGCTGGCTTCGATTCCTGATTGTCCCAACAGATGAAATTGGAAGGTGTTTCACCACTCCTTGCCTTTATCTTGGCAGCTTCATAGAAGCACAGAAATGTGGTTGATTCCTTTGTTTGCCATATAGCTGGAAACACAAAGAGGCTGAACTCCACATGCAGAAGAGGCTACTTCCAGTATCCTTATCTTAACCAATGGGCATTCTTAGAGTCAATGAATGCTTCCCTGCCTGTACCCCTATAAATGTACCCACCCTCACTTTAATAAATGAGAGAGATATGTTCGTCTGACAGCTTCTCCTGAGAGTCTGGTTCGCTCTTGTCAGCTTATAGTCTTCCAGTCTGGGAACCTCCTGGATGTACTGACCTATGCCCTGAGCTTTCCTTCATGTGGGCTAAGCTGGAAGCCTATGGCTCAGCCATGGACTGAGGAAGGAAGCAAGAAAGAAACCAACAAACAGGGAAAAAAGCTGTAGCTATTTCCTAAACATAGTGTTGACACAAGCTTGGTGGAGTCAGGTACAGGAGCCATGAACTGGCCAATGGGAATAGTCTGAATCTGACTTGATGCACTGATACCAAGGAACAGATTCAGAATACAAAGTGGAAATATGTTTCAGCAGAGAAGACAGCGAGCACAGGGACCTGAGCATGAAGAGCACAGACTGGAATCAGCTTGGCTTTACAAGCTCCTCCCCTCCACTCCCTGGCTGTGTCTATAGAGTTTCTCTAGCTTCCCCACCTTTGTTGCTAATGGATACAACAAATGAACTTATCCCTCAGTTATAATTGTATGTAGTTATGCATATAAGTTTTAATTTCACCATACAAATTAGTGGCCATTGCTATTGTGATTTCCTACATATAGTAGCCATGCCCTTCAATCCCTGCTGTCCTTTCCTTCCCCTCTCCTTGCTAATCACTTCTACGTTTTGACTTCATGTCACATGCATTCTTTGCTCTGTCTTTTGACTGCTTCACTTCCCTTAAGTTTCTTCTTCTCTTCTCATAGTCTCCTTGCTTTATGACTCCCATACACATTTAACATATCTGTGTGTGTGTGTGTGTGTGTGTGTGTGTGTGTGTGTGTGTGTATGTGTGTGTGGGGGGAGTGTACAAATTTAAATCTCATATGTACAAGACAGAAAACTGGGTATTTTGCTTTGCTGAGTCTGCTTATTTAGTTTAGCACAATGACTTCTAGTCCATCCAAGTTCTGAAATATCATGATTTCATTTATCTCTATGGCTGAATTACATTCCCTTGTGCAATTGACCTCCCTATCTTTATCCACTACTGAGTGTGAGCTTCTCTCCTAGTTCAATATCTTACCTATTGTGAACACAGGCATTTCATATCCTGTAGGACAGTTAAATGTAAGAGTGATAGTGGTGTATTATGTATACTTCTTTCTCTTCTTCCTCCTAGGACAATCCAGGTGTCAGAACAAAAAATGTTCCAACTTCAGAGCCTTGTGCTCTTGTGCACGTGTGTAGTCTTCTCATAGGGACTTCAGAATCACCTGTTGTTACTAAAGGCAGTGTCCAGAAAAATGTGGGCATTCTGACTTCTGTCTCTAGAAGTCCCATCTGTACCTGCAATGGCGGAGGCTGCTGAGAGGGGGCAGTGTTGTCCTTTATTAGTGAGTTGTGCAGCTTTCCAATTCCTGCCTCCCTCACTTAACTTCTTGGAAATAAACAGTGATATGACATTATATCCTAATACTCTCTTGCCAATATAGCCACAGGATAAATTCTTATAAGTCCTTTAAAGTGAGATTTCAAAATCTTAAGAAGTGTGCACATCATAAATTATGGTGGCTGTTGACAAGTATTCCCCATACATTTTCTTCAGTAGTCTGTGGGAGCCACTGCCCTGACACTGCTTCCTTACAGGTGCTAGCCAGGACACCATTAACTGGGTTTCCTTATCAGAGTTGAGAGGATGAGACTCATTTCCCTTTGACTTTCTCTAATCCTAACCATCCTCTTATTTTTCATGTCTTTACTACAGGTTCACATAATTTGACTCAATATTTGGGTCAAAATTATTATCACATATTTCTGGAGTTTCTTGACCTTTTCTTATGGATCTGAGATGACTTTCTTGAATGGAAGGATGTCACTGCAACTGGGTTAGTTGTCCATAAGCACTCCCCTGTCTATTTAATGAGTCCTCTGTTCTCTACTATAAAGGACTTGGGCTAAATGACAAACAGGTTTTACAGAGAGATGTAAGAGCTGCCCATGTTGCCCTCAAAACTTATCAATGTATTGGCCACTTTCAAAGATGAAGAATGGAGCTGTCTCCTCATTCCACAGCTGGGTGATCACAGCTGAGAGAAATGGGTGTCAGTTTCAAGGTTGCCCAGGGATTGTATGGTGAGATGTAGCTATCTAATCAATCCCAGCTAAAGGGGATTCTTCTGCGTCATTATAACAGGTTGATCATGTCTGCTGCAGAACCAAATTGCAGTATTGAAATGACATTTATTATTAAAACTATTTTAAGATTTTATATTTATTTATGCTTATGTGTCTATGTGTGTTTGTCTGTGTGTGCCCTCATAAATCAGAAGAGGGTTGAGGGCCGTGGGAATTAAAGAGGTTATGAGATGTCCAATAAGGATGCTGGTAACTGAACTGTATTCCTCTGCAAGAGCAGCCATCACTCGTAAATGCTAAGTGATATCTCCAATCTCAACCCTGCATTGAATTCGCAGATAGTACTATGTGTATGCTTTTATAAAAACTAATACAAGCAAATGCACACACACAAACAGTCAGACACACAAATACACACACACACACACACACACACACACACACACAGCGACACACATATACTCACAGTCTTAATGGAAAACTTGAATTATTTTCTATAGTAATTAAACATACTCAATACAGAACTGGAAAGCAGACTAACAGAAACAAAGGCAAGTCTTTGCAAATGTATGATATCTGCTTCTAAAGCTGGAGAATGGACTGAAAGATCACTGTACAACTGGATTAAACCTACACAGTATCATGATTCTAAGCTAGAGAAATGAAAAAGATTACCTAATTTGGAAAAATTAGCAGGGAAACTTAGTAACAATCAGTATTCTAAAGCATCATTTTAAGCCATGGCACATTTAAAAATTATGGCTATTTATTGCTGTTGTTCGTTTGTTTTTTCTCTGATTTTCACCCAGGAGAGATTTTCTACCAACATATCACTAGTTCTGTACACACACCATCAGTCACATTCCATTCATTTGATTAATTTCCCAGTTTTCCTTTGAATATCTTCTGTGTGAACACTCCATCCTTCTCCTCCATTACTGTTCTCTGTGTCTGATTCCTACCTGTCATTTGGGACTACTGTTTGACACTTTCTACGGTTGGAGCAATGGTTTCCCTGTATTTATTTTCTCAACTTCTTGACTGGGTTTCACAAACTCACATGGGCATCTCATTAAGAGTGACAGAACCTCAAGTCACTCCTGAAAACCGGTGTACACAATCAACATCAGTTGCTTGGCCAATCAATTGATTGTTTTTCTGGTAAATGCTCAATATATATTTGTACAACTTTAGCCTGGAAACAGTGAGTGGACCCCGCTGTAGGACAAGACGAATTGCCTAACTTTTAAGACTCTTAGTTCATTGATCTGTAAAATGGAGATGTTGGCAATCCCAACCTCATGGAACTGTTGCAGAGACTGAAAGAAACAGCTCAGGGATCCTGTCTTCTCTGAAATCAGGAAAATGGGGTCCATTCCACAGTGGGCCATGGCACTGACTGGTGGCTGTTTTGACAGATGTACTTCAGAATGAGAATTTGGATGTGGGGTCACCCTAGGAAACTGCAAAGCAGTCATTGGACAAGAACAGCATTTTAGGAACTATGAACTCACAAGGCAGTAGCAGAATAAACAACTTTCCACCTCAGATTGGTTTTAGGTGAGTTGGTGATTCTTTGCTCCTGAAAAGAAACTACCCTCTGGGGAGGCCATTTCAATATCAAAGGCACATGGATGAGCTTAATCTTTCCCCACAGAGCTTAGGAGTTCTGAGGCAAGACTCATTAGAGCCTGAGTAAGTCTAAGGCAGGGTCACAGTGTCACAGGTCCTATTGAACAGTCTGCAATTTCAGACTCCAATTGAGCCTTCCAGTTTTCCTCAATTCCATAATCTCCCCCTGCATGTTGGAATCTAAAACATTTGTCTAAGACTAACTCTTTTTTTCTCAAATATAGAGGAGAGCAAAAGTCCAGTTTCCCTGAAGGGACAGGAAGTTGAAATCCATACTATATAGATCCAAGAATGGCTTCATGGAATTCTGAGTCAGAGGGTCCCTGGGTGAATTTCTGTCTCTGCTGCCTACTCTTTCCCTCACTCAGTCCAATGCACCTGAGATGTAGAGGCTCACATTTCTGAACAGGATGTAGTGAGAACACAGGTGTGATGAGGAGAGGTCCACATGTTACAACAAGGATTGACAAGAGGGAACTTGTGTGTCTTTGACAGGTTAAGTATCAATGAACTCAGAATCCTGCACTTTCAAGCTGGCCTGTCTTCTGATGGAAAAAGCATGGAACTGAAGTGGCTAGTGGATGTTGAGTGTCCCTAGTCTATGTGAGTATGTGTCACTTCGATATAACGGGTGTAGTGTATTTGGGCCACTTTGAATAGGCATTAAATTCCCAGCTACTGCGAGACATCTGCCCTCATTCTCCTAATCTGTAAAAGAGGCGATTCTTGGTTGCCTCAAATCTCAATACTTAATGATTTCTGGTGAAAACTGACCAGGTTAAGTTTCTTTCAAAAGAATTTTGCATGCAATGGACTTGAATTGTGTGTGATGCTTATGTGTATTTGAGTGTACAAAGCTTCAAGCGTTCATGGAGCTCAGAGGTCAACATTAGGAATTTGCCTCAAACAGGTACCACATTAATTTTTGAGATAGGGATTCTCACAGCACCTGGAACTCATAGATTTGGGCAAGAGTTGCTAGATAAACAAAATACAATTTTAAAGCTTCTCATTTAAAAGGAGAGATAGGAAAATGAGCAAGTCAAGAACCTGTGCAAAAGAATTTCCAGAGACTGGTGATATCGTTCAGAGAGATCTTTTGCCCAACATGTGTGAGACCTTGTCCTCTGTCATCGGCTCTGGGGCTGTGGTGGTTATATTCATTTGATGCACTTATGAAGCCATGAGCTGTGAGATCTTGGGGTAGTTAACTACCCCAGGACTCCTCACTTTGAAAGAGCATGAGCATGGTTTTCTTCCTACCAATGTTTTTAATGGTTAAATGACTAAACCAGCTAAGATATATAAATGACAGCCCACAGGTTATTTGTGTTACAAAATTTTAATGATTATTTTAATCATTAGTCTTATGACAAGAAAATCTCATGTACGCTATGTGACTCAAAGGATTCTAACACAAAATTATAAATTTTGAAGAGAATATGTAACATATTAACATTACCTAGACAATATTGATGTTGGCCGTTGACAGACCACACTTGTCAATACAGATAGATGAAAACCAGTGCTACCTGCAAAGCTCTCTAGTATCCAGAGTGACCTTTTCGTTGCAGGCCTAGGGATGCTGCCACTTTCACTATCACTGTGTTCTTGGAAGCCAAGTGTTCTCTCATGGTAATTAATAAAACAGGAAGCATTGTGAGATTGTGGAAATTCTCTGTTGACATAAACACAGATGTTGAGACTCATCCATGCAGCAGAGATGAGCTCTCAGGAAGACATCAGGAATTCTACAGTTGAAAGCAGCATGGTGGAATATACAATCAGAGTGGCTCAAGTTTCAAGTCTGTCACAACTATCAGCTCTGTCACTGTGCAGCTTCATCCTTTGAGGCCTCAGTTTGCACATCTGTGCCTTGAACAGTAGAGATCTGAACTCATGAGCTTCAGAGATGAAGACATGAGGAAATGCACATTTAGCTGAGAGACCAGAATGTGCTAAGTGCTCAGAACCATAATATCCACACTGAGTCTCTGGACTGTTCCTTTCTATTATGAGGCAGGAGGGTGGACACATCTAGTCATATTCATGCATTTGCCAAAAATACCTTACATCTGCTTCAATGTGTTTCATGCCTCTGAATATTTAACATTACATTCCTCTAAAGATGGGAGGCAGTTGAAAATTAGATGCTACCATGGGCTCTAATTGTCCTCGAGTACTCTCTAACCTCTGGAAAATCCCTGAAGTGAGATATTGACATCCTTATCCTGTCTTTTTCCATCACTGAACCCTGTTGTTCCTCAAAACCTGCATCTTTAATTGTGTGCTTGGGAAAGCAGGTTTGTCTCAGTTACGAGGTGGGGGATACAGATAGGAAAGTAAACATGACCAGAAAGTCAAGGGCTTGTGCTGGAGCCCACCAGTCAAGACCACCCAGTTCTCTTGAGGGGGAGAAGTGAGGATTGATAAAAGCATGGCTCAATGAGTAATCCTAAATGTGGAGGGCCCACTGATCTTGAGCTTAAGTTCTGCTGTGTGTCTTCAGCTAATTCTTATTTAGGACAGCTGCTGAGCAAGGCTAAGTTGTAAAAACGACAAGCCCAGAGGCAGTTAGTTTCACAGAAGTCAAAGATTACTTAAAGAGACCTTCCTTTTAATCTCACAAAATAGGAGGTTGGCTTTATGGCTAACTAAAGAACAATAATGTTTTGTATATATTTGGTTTACCTTGTTGATTGTAACCTAGTGATTACACACATACCTGTTTCCCTTGTAATCAGTAACCTTGTGATCAAACCTGTGCCTTCTATCTCGTGATTTCAACCCTGTGCTTGCAAGCACACCTGTTTTGCCTCTTGTGATTGTTGCCTTGGCAACCCCACAGTATGCCTCTGGTGGGGAAGGGTATAAGAAATGGACAATAAACTATTTGGCCAGTTTGGCCCCATGAACTCAAGATGCAGTGTGTGCATGTTCCGGTTTTTCAGGCTACCCTTGAACCAGCAACACCAGTACCCTCTGAACTGGTAAGCTGGCCTTATCAGAATTGGCACCTGGCATTGGGGGGGTGCGGTAGTCCATCACAATATGGGAGCGTTAGGCTCAGAATAGTGAAGTTTCAGAGCTTTGGGATAAGAGAAGCTAAAATCATAATATTAAAAGTTTTGTGATGCAAAAAAGAACAAAAAAGAAAGGGCAGACATTGGTATCAGGGAGTCAAGGTCAATCAGACGCAGCTGTATCAAAGTAAGAGCCCAGTTTTTCCGGGGGACACCCCGCTAGTCAAGAAAAATAGTGAACTCCCATCTCGCTCACGGGTTTGGGTGCCTGCTCCAAGCATGAGATTCCACTGTGGCGGAAGGCTGTGTGCCAGCAGCAGCAGCCGTGGAGAGGTTCTGGTGGAGACAGGAGCTGTGGAGAGGTTCCACCGGTGGTGGCGGCGGGACCTGTATGTAGCCACTGCTATGCCTGGCAAGTAGCTGTTGGGAGTTTGAAAAAAGAAAAAGAAAAAAAAAGAAAAGAAAAAATCTTTGCTCACACTTAATGGTATAGATTTTAAGACTCTATTAACACTGGCCCCCAGGAGGGAGAATGTTTTCTTTCATAGGAACTGAAACTATGGATCCTCTGAAACAACAGTTTGGAGAGCTCTGTTTAATTTTTATTTATTCCTCTGGGTGCACCCTTAAAATTCATTTATTTTTTCTGAGGCCTGATTAATTTTTGTCTTGATGATCATTGTCAAATGTCTTGATTTTGTTGTTCTATCTGTTCTTATTTGTGTGTAGATGGTGTTTAAATGCATGAAAATGTACAGATGTTCTGTGTTCATTTGAATATCACTGTCCTGAATGCTGGATGGCCAAGATGATCTAGGGTAGGTTAACTTGGAAATGGTTCTTGCTGCAAACTTAGAGGAGAGACTTGGAGCAGGTTCTGCTGCTGGTCAAAATGTCAGAATGGTTTCTACACTGTCCCGGTCGTCTCTGTGTCACATGCACGCATGGCTACAGAGGTAGACTTTTTGAAGGCACAGTACTGAACTGTTTCAGATTTCCACATAAGCAGACAAACTGTAAAAAAGCAGCAGGTCGTCTCTAGAGAAGTTCTGAGGTTTCTCTGTTCTTCCAGGCCTGATTTTCTTTGTCTCTAAAAGATTTTTCGATCTCTGTGTGTGTGTGTGTGTGTGTGGATGGTGATGCATTTTTCTGGTGTAAATCTAAAAATTGAACATTGAATTAAAGCTTATTACATGTGGTTGATAAGAATCTTGAGTACTGCATGTGTGACTGCATGTGTGACTCCGTTCGGGATATGGACTACATGTGACTTCCTGACAAACAAAGGAACCTGAGAATGTTCAAAGGCATGTGCCTTATACTTATTTGGGGCAAATGTTGTACAATAATGGAATTAAGAATCAGAAGGTAACAATCAGGAAGGACAATTTAAAAACTCTAATGATTTTCAAAAGATGCTGCGAGATATTAATTGGATCAGACTTTATCTAAGACTAACTACTGGAGAATTGAAACCTTTATTTGATATTCTAAAAGGAGATTCTTCTCCAAATTCTCCTCGAGAAATGACACCTGCTGGATTAAAAGCTTTACAAACTGTAGAAGATGCTATTCTCAACAGCAGACTGGGTATTTAAATTATTCTAAGCCTTTTCGGGCCTGCATTTTACTCACTAAGCATATGCACACTGCCCTCTTGCGGCAGGAGAAACCTTTGTCATGGATACATTTACCTGTGTCCTTTTCTAAGGTTTTGATTCCTTATTATGACAATGTTGCTTCTCTTATTCAACAATGTAGGATTGAGTCTCAAAAATATTTTGGGAAAGAGCCACAGCGAATTATAGTACCTTTTAGTAAAGATCAAATTTGTTGGCATCAACATAATTCTGATTATTGGGCCATATCATCAGCTCATTATCTTGGCCAAGTAGATAATCATTATCCAGCAGATAAATTGTTACATTTCACATTACATGAATTTTTTATTTCCTACTATTATAAAGCAAAAGCCTATCTCTGAAGCCAGATTAGTATTTATTGGTGGCTCATCTAATGAAACTGCAGTCTATTCTATTTCTAGAATTTTTTTTTCTTTTTCTACTTCTCCAGCTTCAGCCCAAGTTATAGAATTACAGGCTGTTGTAGAGGTATTTAAGAAGTTGCCTTTTTGCAGTTTTAATTTATATACAGATAGCCATTATGTTGCTAATACCTTAAAACATATTGAGATTACCTCACATATAGAGACTACTAATAAGACTATTCAACAATTGTTTTTGCAAATTCAATTTTGTATCCATGCTAGAAATGGATTGTTTTATTGATCATATTTGAGCCCACACTGGATTGCCTGGGCCACTTGCTGAGGGCAAACATGCTGTTGATGCTCGAACTAGATTAATTGCTTTAACTCAAATTGAACAAGCCCAAATATCTCATTCCAAAATTCACCAAAATAGCAATAGTCTCAGAAAACAATTTTCTATTACCCGAGAAGCTCCCAGACAGATTGTGAAAAGTTGTTCTTCATGTCCTCAACATCATGTAGTGCCACAACATGGTATTAACCCTCAAGGACCTATTCCAAATGAATTATGGCAGATGGATGTTACTCATATTAATGAATTTGGAAAATTCAAATATGTTCATGTTACAATTAATACTTATTCTGGCTTCCTTGTTGCAACACCATTAACTGGGGAAGCTACAAGACACGTTATATCTCATCTGTTAATATGTTTTTCAATTTTAGGTATACCTAAATGTATTAAAACAGATAATGGTTCTGGATATACTAGCAAAGCTTTTACAAAATTTTGTAGTCAATTCCAAATTTCTCATAAAACAAGTATACCTTACAATCCTCAAGGACAAGGAATTGTGGAATGAGCTCATGGAACTTTAAAATCTTATTTATTTAAAAGAAAGAAGGGGGAGTTATATCCTAAATCCCCTCAGAACCAGCTTAAACACATACTTTTTATTTTAAATTTTTTAAATTTGGATAAGCATGGCTTATCTGCAGCAGATAGATTTTGGCACCCCCATTCTAAGAGAACTTATGCTCAAGTAAAATGGAAAGATCCACTGACTGGTACATGGTATGGCCCGGATCCAGTTTTAATTTGGAGACAAGGGCATGTCTGTGTTTTTCCCAAAAATGCAGATGGAGCACAGTGGCTTCTGGAGAGGCTGGTGTGGTTTGTTGATCCTCCTGCTGATCATGCTGATGACCTCCCTGACGAGTGATGCTGAGACATTCTGGACGTACCTGCCTGACCCTCCATTGGTGCATCCCACATCAGAAGAACCACAGATTGTCATCAGAGTGAACAATACCCGCCTTCTCGGAGGACCAGAGAAGGGACATGAACCATGGGCAAGCAGGCAAGGTTTTAATCATACAGGACTCTGACACGGCTTACCCATTTGCTTTTCTAAATTTGTTCATAAAGTTGGATGTATGATTCTGAATTGGGAATATTAGTATAATGGACATCAGAGAGTAGCTCTTTGGACTCTTTTAAAAAAGGAAGTTACACATTCCCCTACGCCACACAATATTCCAGTATGCCATTTTGAATATAGAGCAGATACATCGAAGTTACTTTGGACTGAGTGTAGATCAAAATATCCGTAGATGCAGCAAATTCATGGAACCAACAGAACTGTGACTAACTGGTCTAGGGGAAGAGCAAGATATCTCCTCTAGCGGTCCACCGACAAGCTTAACTGCTGGACTTTGGTGGTCTGATGATGGACATCCTCAGACATTCATTTGGAAACTGGCTGCTGCCCTGGGAGAAGTTAGCTATGACATGTTTACTGAGAAATTGATCATCCTCCTAGTAATGTAAACTCTGTTATGGCTTGTGTACAAACTCCATATGTTTTACTGATTGGTAACATTCAAATGCATTTTAAGGAATGATCGTTTAATGTCTCCTGCATTAGCTGTCCTCTTTCTAGTTGTACTGCAGCGCATGACCTTATTTTATCCTCACCTGTCTGTTATGATTTTTCATCAGCCTGCATTTGTTATGATTCCTGTTGAAATTTCTCAAGCATGGTACGACGATAAGGGGTTAACAGTTTTAGAAGAAATTAATAAGGCTTTAATGAGATGAAAAAGAATGGTTGTATTAGTTATTCCTGGCATCGTAGCTTTGATTTCACTCATAGCCACTGCTGCTACTGCTGCTCTCACTCTTTCGCAAACTCTTCATAATGCTCAATATGTTAATGCTTTAGCAAGAAATGCTACACTTGTGCTGGGGACACAATAGACTATAGATATTAAGTTAAAGCAAAAGATCGGTGGTCTTTATGAAACAGTTCAGTTTTTAGGAGAAGAACGAAGCATTGGAAGTAAGGAATAAGTTTGATTGTCATGCTGGTTATCATTGGATGTGCGTTACTCCTAAGTTTTATAATCAGACTGAAGGGGACTGGACTAAGGTTCAAGCCCACTTGCAAGGGATATGGCATCATGAAAATTTATCATTAGACTTGCTACGGCTACATATGGAAATTCAAATTCTTAGGAATTCAGGATCTCTCGAGTTTGATGCTCCTCAGGCAGCTACTGATTTTTTATCTAATGTTAAAAAGACTGTTAGTGGGATGATCCCTTTTTTGGCTTCTTTTAAACAATTGCCTATCTCTGTTGGCATAATTGGTGGACTACTGACTCTTGGCTTGCTCTATGCTCCTATTTTATTGAGGCTACTTACTGATGCCCTCTGGAGAATGGGGGTTCAAATGCTTAATCAAGCTTAATAATAGAGCTTAATAGAGCTAATAGAGCTTAATCAAGAACTGTAGATAATAAGTAGTTTTTGATGACGGGCATTCACTTATATCACCATACTTTGCCTAAGACAGGTATTATGGAAGGAGCATTCATAATTTCCCAAGATGGACAGAGTGAGTGATGCTTATGCCAGCCTAAGCCAGATACTAATTATTATAAATACAGAAGGGAGAACTGTGGTGAGCCCCCAGACTTTGGGCCTAGATTCTGCTGTGAGCCTCTGGCTATACACCTATTCTTTATTGGGAAACTTTCTGAGCAAAACGGAGTCACAAAAAAAGACAATTTGCCTGAGAGTGGCTAGTTTCAGGGAAGTCAAAGATTATCTAAGGAAACATTCTTTCTCTAGCTATCTCCCTGGATAAACACTTAGCTCCCCTGAGAAAAGATATCCCCTGAGATAAAAATTCTGCTCCAGCAAGAAAGGTGTTCTGTTATTTTATGGCTTTATGGACCTTCACTTTTGTATTGCTTTACCCTGTGATTGAAACCCCCATTGTATATCTGCTGAATTCCTTGTCCTCATTTATCTTTGTAACTGCTTTAGCTGAACATTAGCTGAACATTGACCCTTGAGAAAAAAGTGTATAAAAAACTGAGACAAAAATTAAAGCTCAGCTCAATTTCATCGGAGCTCAGAGACACTGTGTGCGCCTGGTCTGTCCCCTTCCCTCTGTGTCTCTTTCCCTTCTCCTCATAAGGCCCCTCAGTCCCAGCCTCTATTCAGGTACTTTCCGACTTGTCAGGCCGGACCTGACAAGGAGATTCTTCCCACTGACCCAGGACTCCCTGTTTTAGAAGCAAAGACTAAGAGCCAAAAAGCCTCTCAATTAAACTGAACAGTTTTTTCCTGCAAACCTGTCTACAAGCGGTAACTCCACACCATGAGGGAACTCTTCCCACAGACAAGGACTAGTTGTTTTTCCAGCAAACCAGACTCTATTGTAAAACCTGGAAAGTGTTTCCTCGGGGTCAGCACACCGAAGTTGTCTTCCAGAACTGGCTGAGGTTATATCTCATGCTGGTAGCTAAACTTAGTACTGTAAGATTAGTCATTGAGCTAGTGCTGCGTTTAAAGGCATGAAGGGGTCTTTGGAGAGCAGCTGAGGCTTGGCACTGTAAGAGGCCAGGAGAGGCCATTAGAGAAGGTGCAGCCAAAGTAGCACTTGAAGGCCTGAATAGAAGGGGTCATTAAGAGAAGTTGAAGCTTGGCCCATGAGGAGAGCCCAGGAGAGGCTATTGGTGAAAGTTCAGCCCAGTTGCAACAAAGGATCCCAGAAGTGTTCTGAAGATACCAGTACCATGGGATGATAACAAAGAACAGCAGCATCAGTGGAAGGGAGCCAAACAGAACCTGGAGGACTAGCAGTATGTTCTACAGAGGGCAGAGCCAGAGAAGTGATCAAAGCCCTTTGGAGGAGCCCAGAAGATCATGAGAAAATTTCCAGATAATTGGACATTGGTAATGTTTTTTCTGCTATCCAAAGATATTGTGAAAAGCCTGATAACTGCTTGGTTTCTTTTGTTCTGTGCATTAGGAACCACTGTGGTTGTTCCACTTGCAAATGATTTTGTTGGTACATTGTCAAATTGTGTTGTAAACGTAAAGCTAATTTTTTATATGGAAAAGGGAAATGTGGAAGTTTATTTTTAGTGGTGTTTAAAATAATTTTTTGTGCACAGTTGGAAAAAGGGATGCATAAGTCTTGGCATTTTGTATTGTCTGAAGGTGTCGGATTTCTGTGGCAGATGCTAGAATGCTTATGATCTGTACCTGAGTAGTTCTGAAAAATAAAAACACCTGAGCTCAGATGCTCAGGGTTCCACTGTGAGTATGGCACTGGCCATGATGGTGGTTCACCCTGCTGAGGTCTGGCAGGGTTTGCAGTTATGAAATAGGCCCACTTTTCTTCTGTGCTGAGCCACCCCATATGTGTACAACTACAATGTTGAATGCCCCTGCCACCTCTATTGCTCAGAGCAGAAAAAATCCAGCAACACTATAATAAAAATCAGAAAATTAGTGTGTTCATCAGGCAATTATACTGCCATGAGGGATTGTTTCTTTTACAGAGCCAAAAGACTGGTTGAGAGAATCATATCTTTCTTGCCGTGACATAGGCCATGGTTACAGTGTGGCTGTATGACCCATATGTTGTCATTGTACAGGAGGCAGGTGACATATGAATTCAGAAGACAGGATAGCTGTGGGCTGAGGGGAAGGATTCCAGATATCCTGGATAAGAGAACAAGTCAAATAAGTTCTGGAATTTGAGGATTTTCACGAGGTGGAAACTCGTGGACTGTAATGACTTAGGGTGTATCTGGATCAAGGTCCTGAACTGATGCACTTAATTTCAAGTTCTTAATATTTGCTTTGTTCTGTGGTGTACTTTGGTAGATTATTGCACCTGAAGAGTTTATGGATGAAGACAGACAAGTGTGTTCTGTGGAGAACAACCTCCTCTGTGGGCAGAGAGGTAGGTTATTTCCATCAGGGTGGAGATAACATAATCCTGTCACATAGACTCCACCTTGCAGGAAGAAGATACATGTTTTGTTTATGCTAGCTCATGTTTCTTTCTGAGTCAGTAAGATGGGTCAGTGAGAAAGACAATTGCTTAAGAGTCCTAATGGTCTATGTTCATTTTCTATAACCTTAGGAAAGCTGAAATGAGGGAAACTAATCTTGAAAGTTATCCCTTGAACATGGTCATGCATGCATGTGCACTCACACATGAACATCCCACACTCACACACACACACAGACACACATACACACACACAAAGAGAGAGAGTGAAAGAGAGAGAGAGAATAAATATAACATGAAAATATAAGCAATATATAGATGTTTCTTAGGTCCTATAGATTGTGGACTCTGATCAAAGCTGGTGTCTGGTTCCTCTCAATGTCAAGGACATAAACACCTGGACTAGAGAACCCATGGGTCATCCCCATCTCACTTTTGGCGTGCTCATCTTACTCTGACTCCAAGAGTATCAATTCTGCCATATGACCCTGTGGATCATATGGACGACATTTCACAGTGTGGCCTACAGAAGCACAAGCCCCAATAACCAGACAATTGGCAATGACAACTGTCCTTTATTTGCCACCAAGAGCTGTCCTTCCTCATCCTGTTCCACTTCACAATGACCATCAGGTTAGGTACACTTCTTTATTGAATCTGCTAGTCATTGGGAGGTTGGTATGAGAGCCTCATTTTCAGGTGAAAGAAACATGTTTCTGAGCAGTCCACAAATCCAATGTTCCACAGAAGTAGAAACCCAGTGCCTGAGTCCTTCCACCTCCAGAAGCCTGTGGCCATGTGGTAGAGTACAACCATCCCTAGGCTGGTTCATCCTGTTTTCCACAAGTTGTACTGTTTGAATTGGTCACCTAGCCCTGGGTTCATGTCAAGTGACAACAGCATAGAAATAGGTAGGAGGTGGGCTGTGGGATGGGGGACAATTCAGAGATGGACCATTGCAACTTATGAAGTGCTGAGAGTCTGTTTTTAGCATGAGGTGACCATATCAAAGGGTATTTTGAACTTGTGACTCTGAGAGCTGAGGCAATCAGAGCCCTGCTGTTTTCTTGCCATGGCTTGCTTTTCTATGTGGATCCTCTTTCTGCATGCCTGCCATCATGTTCCACAAACACACAAAAATCTTGTTCTTCAATAAGGGACACAGAGGTACAGGCAATGCTGAAACCTTGTAAAGGAACACAGCCTGGGAGTGCTAGATTTAAATGTGGCAACCTCACACATGCTGTTGGGCCAAACTCCAGATGCATTGACTGCTAAAGAGGAGAACACTTTGTACCTGGATCTCCCTGACATGATGGACATGCAAGTACATGGGGCATCATGAGTGCAGTGACAGTACTTGGATGGTTCTGGTCAGAGCCTGTCTCTGGGACTGAGAAGACATGTGTTCAAATACTTACTCTACTATTTGCTGGCTGCCTGACCTGGATTGGGGCTTCTTTCTCATCTGTGCAGTGAGACTGGAAACTGAAACTCACCTCCTCTCTATGGATGTGCAGAGAAAATAAGTGGGAAACACACGTGAATGTGTTCACACATGTTAATATACAGACACAGGGGAGAGTAATGTGCACAATTGCATTACTACACAGCACAAACAAAGGGCTCCTGTTTGGGATAGGCTGTGCCTAAGAGGCCATCACAGGTCTCTTCTGGATACTCTGATGTACGTTGGTAAGTGCGACCCTCTGTGTGTACACAAAGTCACCCGGAATGTGAAGTACTTGTCTATTAGGGATAAAGGCTGCTCATAAGGACCTTAGATGAATTTCTCATTGAAAATCTCCATTGAGCCATCATGTATTAGCTTCTCTGGGCTAGAACATTATATCCCCAACATGTGCTAATTCCCAGTCATGGCAGCTTCCTGGTCTCACTGACCCTACCACATAAGCAATGATATACTAGTATTTGTTTTCAAATGCATCTCAGTTCCCATTTGAAAAAGACTACTGAGACTGGAAAGGCCAAGCTATGTGACTGGGGTTACAGAGGAACCATGGAAAAATACTGCTTAGAGGTTCCCTAGACATCCCTCACCCATAAGGACAGAGGCAGACTCCATAATTTCTCTCTCTTTCTCAAAAATACTTTGCAGGTGGGGGTGGAGCTGGGCAATGGAGAACTTTCCCAAATGCAAAGCAACATGCATTGGTGGGTGGTGGTTCAGGATTGTGTGTGCTGTCCTGTGAAAGATGTCTGGGGTCTGCTTCTGTCCTAATGGGTGAGGTAAGTCTATGAAGCCTCCAGGCTACATCCTGGCCTGGTACCTGTATGAATCCAGCAGTTTCTTAGTCTCTCTGGTCTCTGTAGCTTTTCCAAATGGGGGATGAGTTATGTTTGATAACAATTACTATCAGCTAATTGTTTAAGTGGTGGGGTCAGTGAGACCAGGGAGCTGCCATGCCCTGGAATTCGCACATGTTGAGAATAGAATGGTTCGGCCTAGAAAAGCTTATCTCTAATTCCTCACTGGAGATTTTAAATGAGAAATTCATCCCCTGAGTCTTAGGATGCAACCTTGTCCCAATACACAAGTAGTTTACATTAGAGGAGACTTCCTGTACAGAGTGTGATGCTCTTTCCAAGGTACATAGGAGAAGGCAGCACAGACCTTGGAGAGGCTCTGTCAACTCAACCTGTCCTGAAACAAGAGCTTTTTGTTTGTGCTGTGTGATGCAATTGCACACATTACTGCCAGCTTGTCCATAGCCTGCCCAGTGAAAGAACATTCACATGTGCTTTCCACATGTTTTCTCTGCAGGTAGATAAGAGGAGAAAAGAAGCAACATCTCATGGCATGCATCCAGCAGAAAGCTGAGTGAGGATTTGAAACCATGCCTTCCCAGTCTCAAGAACAGACTCTGAGGAGAGACACTGAAGTTCCCTCAGCAACTTTAAGATTCCCAAGGGACTTGCCAGCCCGTCATGTCAAGAAGATCCTGGTACAATCTATTCAGCTATTAAGAAATGGAGGTATCTGAGGCCAGGTCCAGCAGCAGGCCTGAGATTAGAATCTCAACTCTAGCACCCAAAGACAGGGTTCCTTTAGAAGATATCAGAATATCCCCTGGCTCTGTGTTCCATAGCTGAGGAACAGTGTTTTTTTAGGTTAGTGCAGTATGTTGAGACGTTCAAAAGCAGTGAGAAAGAAGAACTGTATACAGAAGCAAGCAAAGATAAAGCCAGAGCACAGTTCTGACTGCCTCAGCTCCCAGAATCACCCAGTCAATGCTCCCTTTTCTGTAATGATGTTAGACCCTCAGAGTTTCCTAAGTTACACTGGCCCAACTCAGTACTATACCCCAGACCAAGCCCAGCTCATACCAGCTCATTCCAGCTTGACATGAGCCCAGGGAGGAGTGACTGTTTCAAACATTGTATTCTGTGGAAAACAGGATGAACCAGCCTAAGGATGGTACTACTCTGCCCGATGGACACAGCCTGATATAGGTAGAAGGATATAGGCAATAGATTTCTACCCCCATGCAACCTTGACATCTGGGAACCTCACATAAACCTATTCCTTCCACTAGATAATGAGGCTCTGAAACATGCCTCCTGATGACTAGCAGTTTTAATGAACAAGTGCACCTACCTGATACCCAGACAACAGGCAAATGGCTTCACCTGCCCTTATGGTGGATAAGAACTGTTCCCTGCTACTGCCAGGAGGCTGCATGCTATAACTGCCACCCTCCACTCAGTCAGAACACTGACTTAGGATCCACATCAGAGCAAAGCCCCTTCCTGCCTGAACCTCCTTCAAGGTCACAAAGAGATGGAAAAAGATGAGAAATGATAGTCCTTGTAGCAAATAAAAGACAATGGTAGTTTCTAAATATCTTCATAAAAGAGCCAGTGCTTCTGATGGCCACACTGTGTAGGGCTGTGCACATGAGGTACAGGTTTTGGGCTACTGCTGATGCTCCTATAGGCAGAGTGGAGTGTGCTCACCAAATGTGAGGTGGAGGTCACCCAGGAGTCCTCTTGTCCAGCTGTTTATGTCTCTGTCATTTAGAGGAACCAGATACCAGTTTTGGTCAGAGTCCACATCTATGTGTCCTAAGATACATCTATATATTATATGTATTTTTATTTTTATTTTGTGTTTGTCTGTGTGTGAAGATCATGGGAGTACAAATGGATGCATGACCATGAGGTCAAAGGATTACATTGAGGAATTGGTTCCCTCCTTCCAATACTTTGTGGGATCTAGAGAGCAACTTGTGTCATTTGTGAAGCAAGTGCCTCTCACTGACATATCTCGCTGACTCAAGAAGAGATGTGGGTAGCATGAAGATAACATATACTAACTGCCTGGAAGATGGAGTGTGTATCACAGGATAGCATCTTACTAATAGGAATAATCTACCTCTCTGCCCACATAGAATATGGGTCTCCACAAGAACCAATCAGCTGTCTTCATCCATACAATATCCAGGGCCAATTATCTGCTGAAGTCCACCACAGTTGAAACCAATAACAGATCATGGAATAAAGTGCATAAGTTCTGGACCTGGATCCACCTACACCCAAAGCCAATGGAGTCTGTGAGTTTTCACCTCAAATCCTCATTCTCTCTAGCTTCTTTGGATTATTCTATTACCCAGGATATCTGGAATTCTCAGAGTCATCTCACAGCCATCCTGTCTTGTGCATTCATAAGTCATCTACCTCCTGTCAAAGGAAACATGACAATGCACACTGTAACCATAACCAATGTTAATGAGAATCAATCAACCAACATTGCTGGCTCCATAAAAAAAAAAAACCACTCACACAGGGCTATACAAACCACATGAACCCACTCACTTTCCTGCTTTTATTTCTTGTGTTGCTGGAGTTTTTTTCTCTGAGCAACAACCTTCTCAGGGCCATTAAACAAAATCCCCTAGGAAGCTGGTTTAAAATACAGGTGTCCATACAGAATGATCACGTAGGGTGACATTACTACCCCATCAAAATGGCTTCCTCTTCCCAGAAGAGATGATTAAGGCACTCAGATACAGGAACAGTGCATGGGAAATGTGAGTAGAGCGACCTGAGAGCCACCATTCTACCTGACTTAGAGCATGACCACAAGCAGTTATCTTTAACCCTGAGTTGCCTAGTGATGAAATGGCCTAGCCCAGGCTATCACTATGACCTTTCCCACCAGAACATTCTCCCATTCTTCCATTCTGGGTCTTCTCACAGCCCATACAGAGCCAATATCTTCATGGTAGCCTCATGTTCCAAATCTGCGCCTCCTTAGTCTCAGCAGAGCATCATCACCATCCTTCACTGCCAATTAAGCAAGCATACAGGATGACATTTGCTTTGGAATAACTCATCTAACCTTTGGTATTTTCCTTGGAGTCTCTTTAGAACATCGTGAAACCAGGATGTGCTTCTCATCCTGTTGACCACAATATAAGAGTCAGCATCACACTAGGATCCCAGGAGACTGTGCAGAGAAGCAAAGATTCCACGTGCCTCCTAATTCAAATGAGTGAGTAGGGGTTCCGCCAGTGTGACTCCCCTAAAAGAGGGTCTACAAGAGGCTTTGGGAAGGAAGAAGAGGGAAGGACATGATTTTTAAAGGAAAGATGTGATTCTAACAAATGTGAAGTCATAGTTGATTTTTCAACGTGGGATGTGTTGACTGTTTAGATATTATTCACCAATGTCTTGTCTCTTTTATAGGAAAAGGCTTCTTAGTTTGGTCTAGGTTCAAAAGAACACAAGCCATAGCTATTTCTTAAGGACTGTGTTAACCCAAGCTTGGTGTATCCAGCTGATGGGAGCCTGGATCTGGCCTCTGGGAGGTTCTCAAGAGGGCTTGATGAAAGGTGACATTTCACTGGTGCCAGAGAACAGGTTTAGGGGGGAAGCAAATAGAAAATATGTTTCAAGCACTGAAGGCAGCAAGTACAGAAGACTTGATAATGAAGAACACGGGCTGGAATCAGCTTGGCTTTCCAAGCCCACTCCTACAATCCTTGATTGTGTCTGTAGGGTTTCTCAAGCTTCCCGACCTGCTCTTCTCAAAAACATGTCATTGTTTTACAGTTATATGCTTCTTATTTTTAAATTCACAATACTAAGTAGTGGGTTCTAGATTGCAATTTCCTAATGCAAAGTTCCTGTCCCTCTCCCACTCCTAGTGTCTGGCCCCTTACCCTCCCTTGCTAATCTCTTCTGCCCTGGCACATGGAGGCTACAAGCCACCTCCATGAGCATATCTGTGACACTGTGGGCCACATGGCCACCTCTTCTGCTGCACAAGTTCAAGGAAGGACCAGTGTCTCATTTGTGCAAGACAGAAAATGGGACATTTTGCTTTTCTGAATCTGGATAATTCATACTTCTCTTTAGCACAGAGACTTCCAGGTCCATTCATTTCCTGAAATGTCATGATTTCCATTTTCCTTATGTCAGAATGAAATTCCCTTGTGCACTTGGCCTAGCTTTCTGTATTCACTCCTGAGAATGGGCATTTCTGCTGCTTCCATGTCTTACCTATTGGGAATCGAAGCAAATCTCTCATGGAGGAAGGCTAAGGGAGATCGTGGTAGATGTTCACTGTTTCTTTTATCTGGGTTCTGGTTTCCTCTTTTTCCTGCTAGGACCATGCCTTTCAGGAGCTAAAATGTTCCAACTTGGAAGCCTACTTGTTGTGTACATCCTGATCATCAGAACTTCAGGATCACATGTTGGTAATATTGGGAATTCTGAACGCAGTCTCTGGAAGTGCTGACTAAAGGCCCCAGCTGTACCTGCAATGGCAAAGGCTGCTTAGAGGGAGCAGTGTTGTCCATTGTGGGTGCTTACTGAGAAATGTGCAGCTTTTTAATTGCTGCCGCATTCACTAAAACGTCTTAGAAATAAACAGCGCTAAAACATCATCTCCTAATACAGTCTTTCCAATAAACCTACAGGATAAATTCTTATAAAGCCTTCGAATGGAAATTCAAATTCTTAAGAAGTATGTATATCTTAAATTATGACAGCTGTCAACAAGTCTTCCCCTATGGCCTTTCCCTAGCAGTTTGGGAGAGTCTCTGCCCAGACCCTGCTTAGTTCCAGGGACTAACTTGGACAACATTAACTGGGTTGCCTTTATCAGAGTTGAGAGGTTGGAACTCATTTCACTTTGCTTTTCTCTAATCCTAACTTTATTCTCATTTGTCGTGTCTTTACTACTGGTTTACATAATTTTACTTAAATGTTGGGCCAAAATTACAATAATGTATTTCTAGAGATTGTTGGCCTTTTCTTATGGATCTGTATTGACTGCTGGAATTGAAGTGCATCACCACACCTGGCTTGGATGTCCATAAAACCTCACTGCCTACTTATTGGCTCCTCTGTTCTTTGCTATAAAATATCAGGGCTAACTGACAAACAGTTCTTACAGGGAGATAGATGTAAGCTCTTCCCATGTGTCCCTCTAACTTGTCAATATTTAGGCCACTTTGAAAGATGAAGAAAGAAGCTGTCTCCTCATTCCACAGCTAGAGTACAGAAGCAAAGACATAGAGTTTCAGGTTCTAGGTTACTCAGGGAATCGTATGGCTATATGTAGCTGTCTAAGCAATGCCAGCTAAGTGAGATTTCTTTGCATCATTACAATAGAATATCCTGTTTGCTGAGAAGCCAAGTTGCAGTATTGAATTTACAGTTATTTTACTTAAAATATTTTAACATTTGCTTCTATTTATGCTTATATTTTTGTGTGTATGTTTTTGTGTGCCCCCAGAAGTCAGAAGGTAGTTGAGGTCCCCTGAACTATAAGATGGTTATGAGGTGTAGTAAGGGTGCTGGAAACTGAACTCTACTCCTTTGCAAGAGTACCATGTACTCTTAATTGCTGAGCCGTCTCTCCTGTCTCACCCCTGCACTGAAAACACAGGTAGTATAGATAGTATTTTGTCATACTTGAATGTTTTTATTTATTTGTTTGTTTATTAATGTATTTATTGAGACAGGTTTTCTCCATTGTAACTCTGGCAGTCCTGGAACTCACTCTGAAGACCAAGGTGGCCTCTATCTCAGAGATCTGGCTGCCTCTGACTCCTGATATCTGGGAGTAAAGAACAGGCCCACTCACCACCACCACCCTGCTTGAATTATTTTCTTAAAATAAAAAATATAGAGGTCACAAGAAACAGTCTGTAAGGATTCTCTATCCTCTGCTCCAATGTTGACTCTTGACCTCTGTGCTTGATTCCCAACCCCTATTTGCTGCCTTCATTGGTTGGAGCAATACAGTCCCTCTAGGTTTGTTTCCATGGTTCTCTATTCTTCCATTTCTTAGTTTATTTCCTCAACTGCTTGACTGGATTTCACCAACTCAAATGTACAGAGGAACAGTTGGAATTCTTAGGTTAAGAAAAGCTTTTTGGTTTAACTGACTAGTCACTAGGGTTTCATGTTCCCACCCCAGCTGTGGTTTAGTTGTTTCGGAGTTGGAATTGGAATGCTTTATACAGTTGCCTATGATTTCGTTGGGTGCAGTCATTCTGGAACCTGTAGCTTGTATTTGGGTTTTCATGCCACATGGGTTTATGAGAACTGTTGGCTTAGGGCATGAAAGGCCTGAAGTCCCGAGACTCAGGTGGGCACTACTAAGTGGTTCACTGATTCGGTTGCTGTCAATAGTAAGATAATTCATAAGAGAACAAAGGTTGGATATATTCGGCTTAGGACAGCCTAAAATGAGCCTGTGAAGATTTCTCCCTTTCTCTCTTTCTGTATTAAGGTCACACTTGTAAAAGCAATGAAGATTTCTTTCTTTCTTCTTCCCTAAAATGAGAATAAAAGCTTGTAGCTTATGGTTACATGTATGGGCAGCTCATTAAGAGCAACAGACCCCCAAGTCACTCCCAAAACAGGTATACACAATCAACACCAATTGGCTGGTCATTCAGTTGACTGTTTTGTTGATAATGCTCAACATGCTTTAAGTACAAAATCTGTCTGAAAATGTTGAGTTGACCCATCTGTGTGAGAGACAAATTTCCTAATGTTTAGGTCTCTTGCTTTCCTCATCTATAAAATAGAGATGTTGCCAATCCCACCATCTCTGAGCTATTGTGGAGACTGAATGGAACAGTCAGGGAAATTGACTTCAATGACCCCAAAGGGATGGGAGCTATTCAATAGTTGGGCAGGGCGCTGATTGGCTGACTATCATGACAGATGTATTTCAGGATAAGATAGTGGATGTGGGGACACCCCAGGATACTGCAAAGCTGACATTAGACAAGAACAGCATTATAGAATCTATGAACTCATTAGTCAGAAACAGCGGAAATGTCTCTCCACCTCAGATAAGTTTTTGGGGAGTAGGTACATCTTTGCCCCTAAAAAGAAAGTTCCCTTCTAGGGAGACCAGTTCAATATCAAAGGCAGATGGTTGAGTGCCTTCCTCCCCCACAGAGCTGAGGAGTTCTGAGGCAAGGCTCATTAGAGCTGGAATAACCTGATGTAGGGCCACAGGGCCAATTGGAGTAGTTCATGCATCTGAGTTCCCACGGTGTACTTACCACAGGCTCCAGGTGAGTGCCCCAATTGTCCTCATCTCCATCATCTATCTCCATCTATATATTAATACCTAAAGCCTTTCTATAAGAACAACATTCTTTTGTCTCCAAGTATAGTTCGAAGTAAAAGACCAAGTTCCTCGAAGAGACAGGGAGCTGGAATCCTCACCCATTAGACCCAAGCAATGGATTCATTGAGTTTCAGTCAGAGAGTCCTAGGTTCAAGCTCTGTCTCTGCTGCCTATTGTTTCTCTCATTCAGTCCACTGCACCTGAGAATGTAGAGGCTCACATTACTGACCAGGATGTAGTGAGGACAGGAGGGTGATGGAGAGAGGGGCAAATGCTGTGAGGAGGATGACAGGAGCATACGTGTCTGTTTATGGCAGGATAGCAACTGATATTTTCATAACTTTGGACTCTCCATATGGTCTGTCTTCTGAAGCCAAAGCATGTACCAAAAGCTGCCGAGGGTTGTGAGAGCTACTGATTCTCTGTGAGTATGTGTCACTTGGATTTAGGTTTTGGAGTATAACTGCAGCTGATGTGAGTAGGTACTTAATTCCCAGGAACTGGGTGACATCTGCCCTCAGTCTCCTAATCTGTTAAAGAGCAGATTCTTGGATGCCTCAAATCCCAAAACTGACTTTATATTTTCAGTGAAAACTCACCATGTTGAATCTCTTTCAAAACAATGTTGGATGCATTAAACGTGTGTGTGTGTGTGTGTGTGTTGTGTGTGTGTGTGTTCTTTGTTTATATGTGTTTGGTGTGTATGTGTGTGGGGAGGGTGTGTGTGTGTGTTTGTGTGTGTGTGTTGCATATGCATGCTTGAGTGTATAAATCTTCCTGTGTTTGTTGAACTCAGAGGTCAACATCAGGAAATGTCCTTAATCAGTTATCACATTAATTTTGGATATAGGTATTCTCACAGAACCTGGAACTCACAGAGTTTGGCTAGCCTTGTTGAAAAATTCAATTTCAATATTAAAGTTATTCATTGAAAAAGAGAGATAGGAAAATAACCAAGTCAAGACTTGTGCAAAAGAATTTCAAGAGACTGGGGGTGTCATTCAGAGAGAGCACTTGCCCAGCATGTGTGAGATCCTGGCATCTGTCATCAGCACTGGGGGTGCTGGGTTTGTATAAATTTGATGCACTTATGAAGACATGAGCTGTGAGATCTTGGGGTAGTTACCCAACCTCTCTATGCCCAGGTTTCCTCACTCTGAATATAGTGTGATTTCCCTACTACCACTGTTGTGAGGATTAAATGGATTAATCTAGGTAAAATACTTTTAATGAATGCTAAAAGTAATTTCTGTTCCAAAATGTTCATGACTATTTTTATTATTAGTCTCATGATAAGTAAAAATCTCACATATGCTGAACATGCATGACCCCAAGAATTCTAATAACAATGCATAAATTTTGTAGAGAATATGTCACATATTGACATTACCCAGACAATGTTGACATTGGCCATAGACAGCCTGCACTGTCAGCACAGATAGATGAAAATGAGGGCAACCTGCAAAGACTTCTAGACCTACATCTGGTATTACCTTGAGTTCTGCAGGACTAATGTTGCTGTCATTTTCACTGTTGAGGGTTGTTTGAAGCCATGTGTTCTCTTACAATTTGCTCCAATGACCGTGCACCAATTCCACTGGTAGACGAATCAGAGTGCTTTACAGAAACAACCACTGAAATTCTCAAAATAGCCAGGTAAGACTCTTCTGCCATGCCAGCAGATCGGGCTCTCAAAGAAGCTTTGGGAACCCTGACTTAAATCCTATTCCTACACCTGGGAAGCAGCATGGTGGAGTGTACAATCAGATTAGCCTCAAGTTTCAACTCTGTCACAACTATGAGCTCTGTCACTTTGCAGCTTGATCCTTTGTGGCCTCAGTTTAAACATCTGTGCATTTGAAAAGTAGAAACCTCTACTCATAAGCTTCAGATAGGATCACATGAGAAAATACAGGTTTACCTTAGAGCCTGAGGCATGCTCTGTGATCAGAACCATGCTATCCACACTGAGTCTCTGTGCTTCTGTTTCCTGAGGGCTAGCATCAGAGTGAGGGACACCACACCAGGAGTCACTGTATATTTGGATGGTCCTTTCCTTTACTACTGTTGTGTGTGGAGTGGAGGGTGTTTCATATGTGGGGACACATTTGCACATGTGTCAGTGGCCTGTAGCTCACTGAGTAGGAGAAGCTAGCTGAGGAATGTTCCATCTCGGTCACCACAGCTCTATATCACATGCATTTGAGGTCGCCTGGTTTTTCTTTCTTTCTTGTGTAACATCGGCACTAGAGATGGAACTCAGGTCCTGAAGCTTAAAATGCAAATACTTTGTGGACTCATTATTCTAGTCAAAAATGTGCTGTGTGTCAGACATGCATTGTTCTAGGCCTTGGAGAACAATTTGGAGAAAATACATATCCTGAGGGAAAAGCAGGCAGAGGAATATTTGGTCCATATGTAAATTCAAGAGAAATAAGGAGCCCTCCACAGACCATCCCACTTAGCATACACGAGGGGAGCAAACCCTCCCTTCAGTGGGCACTCAGGATGGGCAGCCCCAGGAGATGACACCTGGATGAGAGGTGAGGTGGGAGGAGGCAACCTCAGTGAGGCTTGTCTTTGAAGGAAGTTAAAGGCTGATTGTTTCTTCCCAGTGACACAAGGCTCAGCCTGTGCTCTGTAGATAGGGGTGGGGTGAGTGTTCCTGTCAACCTGTGCTGAACAGCAGGCTCTGAGGAAGCAGTGACTTAGGCAGGAGATACTCTGATGCTCATGGATGGTCTGTCTGGACACAGGATGCTGAGATACAAGATTGACTGAGACCAAGAAAAGAGCAGACAGTCACCTGACCTCCGGCGGACTAACTCAGCCACGCTGAAGTCCTGACAAAGCTTTGTTAATCTCTTCTTTTACAGACCAAACACTATGATCAAGAGCGGTCCTGACACTGTGAAAAAGACTGTGCAGTCCCCATTGGAAACAGAGGTAAGTACCACAATTTTTGACACCCAGAGCCAAGCCTGGAGGCCTGGTGAGGACAGGAGAGGTACCTGTAGGAGTCAGGACCCTGTTTCCTGTGAAGTGAAGATTTCTTTTTAGGAAGTCTCCTGGATTGTCCTCCCCTGCAGTAGCTGGACTGCAGGGAGAGGAGGCAGAAATAACAGACTTCTTTTATCTTTTATCACAACCTTGCCCCATCTAGACCCTTGAAGCTAATGTTTTCTTGTAGTCAACAAACTTTGTATTTAAACAGCTTAATTAAAGGACCTGTGAGTGAAATATTGCAGGGAAATGAGGACTTTAAAATCCAGGTTTCAAATGGTCAAAGATTTTAGGAGTCTGGGGTATTAGGGTTATGGATGGTATATCTTAAGATCCTGAAGCTCTGACATTCTGAAGTGTCAGGTTCTCAGCAGAGTGGGACTGCCCTGACAAAGAACTACAATTCCAAAGATCCAGATTGCTAAGGTTAACTCTTCACATATCCAGAAATGGGCCCCTCTGTTCAGAGAGGGTGGGCAGTGTGTTTCTAGCAAAGGCTATTCTGTTTTCCTTCTCGCTCCTCCTCCCCCTTTTCCCATCTTCTCTCTGTCTCTCAGATATCTGCACTGGTTGAGTCTGCTCTCATGGATTGGGACATAAGATTTGTTCAGTACATAAGACACCTCATATGTAAGTTTCAGCCTGAACTGAATCACCTTCATGTGCCAAGACAATAACAGTGGGAGTGCCCTAGGCAGGGACCTTGCCTCCTGACCAAGGTGGAACTTTGTCTTCTCCTCCCCTCACTGGGGACCTCATTTGAGCCTTGAGCTCCACATGATTGACAGGGGAGCAGGGAAAGTATAAATATGGTAGTGAAGGCGTCAGGCCCTGGAGGTGGCCCTTCTGTGGATATGTCACTTTACACAGTCCTTCTGTGTCTCACACGCACTATCTCATTGGGTCCTCACTAGAGTCTGGACAGTGTGGCACTGTTACTACCAACATTTAGGTGAACAGTAACATACTTGAGTTCCCACATGTGTCATGGAGACTAGATGGAGGGAGGTAACAAGTACGGTGGGATTCTGTTTCACTTCTCCTGGTAAAACTGAGGCTTAACTTCACTTTGTTCCTTCAGCTTATCTAAAGACAAGACAGCTACCTCTCTCTGAAGAGGAAGGAGCAGGAGGAGGAATACCATGACGCCCCATGCTGGTAAAGGTAGTGTCTTAGATACTTTTCTACTTCCCTGACAAGACAATATGAACAAGGCAAGGTATAAATAACAGCGTTTAATACGTGAGTCTGTTGATTGCATAGGGATAGTGCCCTTGACTACCATGGTCAACATCATGGGAATAGGGAGGCAGGCATGGCCGTGGCACAGTAGCAGGGAGCTTACATCTTGAGACACAACTACCAGCCTGATTGAACTAACTGATTGTCGTGGCTTTTTGACACCTCCAAGCACATCCTTAGTGACATACACTCCCAACAAGGTCCCACCTCCTAATGCTTCCCAAACAGTTCCTACATCTGGGCAACAAGTATTCAAATATATGAGCCTAGGGAGGACATTGTCATTCAAACCCCACAGGTAGGCTCTGGCCTGAGCACAGCAGTCTGTGAGGAATCCAGGGCTAGACTTGTTTTGCTTTTGTCACAAGAGAAAAGAAACTGAACCTGATCCTGACCCCAGGTGGAACTCGGATTTTGAGTATACAACAAACCTTGGGCCTGGATACTGAACTCAGAGCGAGTCAGTATCTTTGTTACACGATGATTTTACTGAAAGTTATTGGCTGAGTCTCAACTTTGTGTACAGACACTTGATCATAGATGAACCACCATCCTGATTCATGAGCATGGCCTCTACTCAATCTTTCCCATCTGCCATTGCTCCTGAAAGAGTTATAAGTTGTCAGGGCCAGATGCCAGAGCAAGACCACAAAGCCATAGCTGTCTCTGCCCTCTCTGTGTCCTCAGCCATGCTGGGCACTGTGGGAATGAGGGCACACAGTGAGGCCAGGCTACTGTGGCTCTAATCAGTGCCCAGTGAAGCAGTTCCTAATGCTGCTGGTAGCACAGTGTCCTGATGCCCTCTGCTCTCATTCAAGGTTGGTGCTCAGTGGCTTTATCATACTCCCTGTGTCATTTCTCTCTAGGGAGAGCTACCATCCTCCACAGGAAGTCTGCCTGAGCTCATATAGAGGTGCCTCCCAGACTCCTTTCTCTCAGTGTCTTCACACCTGCTGTCACCACCCCAGAAATAAAATCCCAAATGCACCCTGGTGCTTGTCTGACTATTGTCCTTGCAATAGGAGTAGTTGGCAGCTCGTGGTGTGTGTGTGCAGTGAGAGTTGCAACTGGGTGACAAGAGAGAGATCCAGAGATGGAAGGAACTTTAGGGCATACTTCTCAGCTCTCTTTCATGCATAGGTTACAGAAGCATGGAGAGCGGCCACACAGCTACTGCATGGTTGTTGAAGACCCCTAACCATCAGCCACACATGCTCAACTTTGTATTGCATTAATTCTCAACTTCTCTAATGCTGTGTCTCTTTAATACAGCTCTACAGGTTGTAAAATTATTATTGATGCTACTTTATAACTAATTTTGCTACTCAAATGAATCATAATATACATATTTGATGTAATGATCATAGGCAACTCCTGTGAAAGGGTCATTTGACACCCCCAGTCCCACAGGTATCAAGAGCCAAAGGATGAAAATCTCTGCTGTATTGGCATCTGCTGTTTGTCAGGCAGGCAGTGGAATGGATCATGTTGGAGACAACCTCACTCAGCTTTGCTATCTCTCCTTAATGTTCCCGATGAACATTCAGAATGAGGACCACCCTGTCTGAGGAGACCCAGGAGCACAGACAGACAGGCTCAGGAGGCTGTGGCCTTTCCAGAATGTCTCTTCCTAAGGAGCATCTCAAGCCTTTATGCTCTGTAGCCTCACTTAGCCCTCTCAATGCTACTTGTCACCTGAACATCACCTATGAGAGAATCAAACTTTAGCCTCGCTGGGTGGATCAGAGAGCCTGGTGACCCCAACTTGGTTCCTGACAGCCTTGTCAGGGAGGATGTGACTCATGAGGTCTAGATGTATTAACCAAATAATTAGCATTTAAAGTAACAGCATAAGGAATAAGTCAAAAATAATAGTCCCACTGTGTCTGAAATACCTACTATGTTCTTCTAAGAAAAAATGACACAAAGTTATTGTGACTCTCATCTAAAATCCATTTAATTGTAATGTAGCAATTAAAAAGCTCTCTGAGCATGGACCCCTGGTAACCCTGAGGATGAACTCAATTTTAGTCACCAGCTAACTAAAGGACTCTTATACTCTTCATTGGCTTTATGAGCATTGAAGTCTGTCTCTGTGTGATTATTCCACTGCCTCTGTAAGCTCTCAAGTTATGAAAAGTTCCTTTAGGGAAGGATTTGAGGACAATTCTATCTCGGGAAACCTATGTCTGAAGAACCTTGGAACTCAGGGACACTAGCTGATGGCCTAGTCTCCACCAAGGTTCCTATAGTTTGAAATGGCAATGCCCTCCATGGGATCAAATGTTTGAACCTTAGCCTCTTGCTGATAATACTGTATTGGGCAATGTGAGAATTTTGAGAACTGATGACTGACAAATAGAAGTTTGCTGGGTGTCAGCTTGAAAACAGTGTGCTCCATTGTCAAGGTATGACCCAGGTTTCTACAAGCTGGCACCATCACCACCATGCCTCTCAAGTGTAATGTCTTCCCACCATGGCAGACTTACATCTCCTAACCACACCCAACAAGCCCTTCCAACACTGAGTTGTTTCTCTTAAGTCTTTGATCACAGTGACCATAACATATTTAATACCATAGATGAGGCTCATTGCTCTGGTAAGCTTGGCCATGTCTGTAGGCCTTAGGAAATGATTGACAAGAGACTGAAGCTGGGGATGTGACACTGCTCTATAATAATATTTCACTCTGCCGTGGTGATAGGAGTTGTGAAAATCAAAATTTTCATAGGACGGTAGTCAGGAAGATCCTAGCTGGTGATTCTGTGGGGATAAAAATGGTGCTATGTAGACAGAAGCTGGAAGTCATTCATACGGCATTAGGGCAAGAATCTGAAAAGGCTTGGCCCATGTCATGAAAATATGAATTAAGCTGAATTTTAAAATAGGAGACTAACCTCTTTGTCAGAGGATATTTCAAGACAGAACACCGCTCAGGCTCTGGCATGGTTGTCACCTGGACTTTTAGCCAGCTGTATGCTGAAATTACAGAGCAAAACTCAGAGCAGAAATATGTGAATACATGAAGATTAGTGAAGTAAGGAGAGAGGGTGTGTTGGAAATCTGAAGACAGGAGGTCACCAAGTGGCAGCAATGGCAAAGGGATTATCAGAGGTCACAAGATACCTCACACCTGGCACAGAGAGACATTAGGACATTGAAGGCTCTAGGGACAAAACTGAAAATCAACTTGAAAGACTGTCATTTAAAAGATATTAACATGATACTCTCCTGAACTGGGAAACTCAAGGAAGCATTTCCTCATATTCTGATATAAGGGCATCTGTATCACTTTGCAGCCATGATCAAAGGTAGACTTGGAAAAGCTTCAACTTCAGCAGATCATTGCTATTATCCACCTATGTGGTGTAATAGTTCACTGGTGGCTCACCAAGGAAGACAAGGAGGCATTTTCATGGACTCAAACCATGCCAGACCTCATTAGATGGAAGCACTGTCCTGGCCAGTGCCATACTTGATCGACATTAGAACCCAAAGCATCTGAGTTCAGATTGATACAGAATTCCTCGGGTATTCTGCTAATAGCACATGCAGATCATTAGCAATTAAATATTACCCACAGAAATCCAACACCTGCAGATAATACAGATTGCCCTAGACTGCACCTCACCCAACAGTGCATAAAACACTATATATAACTTGCGGGACTCCTGGCTGGAGAGTTGCAGAAATGAGGCCAAAAAGTGCTCTCACTTCCCGGTGAAGTGGATGAGACGCTGAGGTATCCTTCTCCTCTCTAGCCCACGGAGATCCCTAGCCAAAAATACTAGTTATAACTTGCTTGCTTCATGGACGACATGTTTACCTGCATTATGGCGGGTCCCTTGCTTAGGAGAGCCCGCCCTGCTATGCTAATTAAGGCTTCCAGGCCGAGGGAGAAGCCCCACCTTCCCAGAAAGGTATTTATTGAGAGGGGCCCTTTGAAATAAAGTTTCCTGTCGATCAGACTTCCAGCTCCCAAGACTTCTTCTTGCCTCTCATCCCTTTTTCTTGGCGGCGCAGGGATCAGAGTCCACCCCCCAGTCCAAGAAACCCACCTCGCCGGGGCTTCCCTGCGCTTTCCCGTGGCTCTTTCAGCTTGAATTTCTCACCCCCGCCAGGGCGGAAAACTGGGCGACTTCCCAGCTAACTGCGGGCTGGGGCAGAGCTGCGGCGAAGGCGCAGGAAGACCGGAACAACAATAACTAAAAGTAAACTTCTGCGACAGTGTGGTGCTGTTTCTACAGGCATGCATCGTGAAAGAGTATGGGACCATTCAGGTTTCACTGTTTCCAGAAAATGTGGAGCATGCAAAGAAACGTGTAACAGGGTCAAATCCCCTGACTCAGTTCCTGTATGGACAGTGCCTAAGATACACTTGAGACTCCAACATGTTGGAAGATTATGGAATGTCTGCCAAGGAGACCAGCATACACCGATTTCAGTTACTTTACTCATGGCTGAAACAGAACACTTGACTAGAAACCATTTAAAGAAGAGGTAAGTCTAGCTTTCAGTTCCATGGACAAATTTTAGGGTGACAAGGAAAGCACTGCGGCAGGGGATGGGGCCAGCTGGTCACATTGCATGCAGAGTCAGGAATCAGAGTGTGACCAGGAAAAGGGGACAGGATACAAAACCTCATGTTCCACTCCCAGTTATCCACTTCCACTAGCAAAGCACTACCTTCTAAAGATTCCAGTAGAACCCAACAGCACCACCAGCACGGGATAACATGTCCCAAAAATGACCCTGGTTGGGGCATTTCACATTCCAACCATGGCAGCATCTGAGTGATGGTCCTGTTTTTGTATGTAGTGGGACCATTGGGGCAGGGGGCCCGAGGTAAATTAGGGCCCATTTCTCTGAAATGTTCCTATGAGGATTCAATGAACATTTGTGAGTATTTCTATAAATTGGGGCTACAGTTTATTTCAGAGGGGGAAAATGAATCAAGAAAAGAACATGGGAGCAGTACAGTGTCAGAGAGTAACGGGAACTGAATGCCTCAGGGTCACAGGCCTGGGAGTGCAGCTAGGATCTCCACTTTCTCCACAGCAAAGGAAACTCTGTGACAACCCAAAGTCTCAGGATCCCTCACACTTTTAGACTCAGGGCAGGATCTGGACACTCAGCCCTTTTGAAAGCTCTCCTAACTGCAAGTAGCATATATTTGCTGGAGGTATCAGCAGCCTTGCTTTGCCACTCAAACTTGTGACTTTGAACCGCATGGCAATAAAACATCTGCTGAGAATCAGCTGCCACTTCACTGTCTACCCAGGAGAACCTAGCAGAGGAAACAGGAACACAAACTCCCTGGCTGGGTCACCTTAAGCTCCCCCAGATTTTCCAGCTTGAGTTGTATGAAGCTTGACTCTGTCTGGGTTTCCGTAAAAACTCTGAAGTTCCCAAGTTACCCCTGCTGGAGAGAGAGCAGGGAAGCTCAGCCAGTACCCTCCATTTTCCACTTGGCCACCATTTAAGAAAGGTGACTTGGCATGTGAGAACAACCTGCTACAATTCAGCCCTCCACTGTGACATTAAATGAGTCAGATACTATTAGATTTACACCTTGTGACTTGGGAAGAATCCACTGGCCTATGCTCTGGTTACATTTACCAAGACCACAGATTCAAAAAACACCTCAAGATTCCCATCTAGGAGTCACTAAAAGTAAAGAGTTGGCCTAGAAAAGGTTTTACAGTGAATGGGGACATAGGAAGCATTGTGTACCAGGGCTTACAGCAACTCTGAAGTGTGCATCAGTCCCCTCCATACTCTAAAGATGCAGGACAGGAAAGGGATAAGTAATTGCCCATGGTCAGAAAGAGGAGGTGACAGAGCCAGAGAGAATTCACACTGTTCAGTCACAGGTGCACACTACAATTCATGCTCTGCCTGGACAGTGAATGCCATTGGACCCTGGTGAGTAGTTTCACTGTCAAATGCCTGCCATGTTTGGACTCCCAGAAGTGCAGAAAGAGTAAAGAAAAACAGTCAGCGAATTTGTCTAAGACAACAAGTGACCAATCAGCAGCTCCTGCCCCAGCCCTCCAGCTCAAAGACTTTAAGTTCAACACTCAGCCCTGATAACCTCCCAAGAGACATGGGAAAAGCTGCCTCAACCACTCACATTCTTCCCAGCTTTCACCATCTGAGGATCTCTATTGCAACAGAACAACAGCACACACAAGGACTGAAAGCACAAATCACAGGAGCAGTGCATATATCAATGTGGGGACTAACCAGAGGATGGGAACATCCAGAGTGCTGAATCTGACCTGTGCATCACCATGTGTCACTCCTGCCTTCACACATCTGTGATGTCATAGTTAAGGATCTGCAAGGTGTCATCCACTGTAGAGATTCTAAGCCCTCAACTATGAAAAAGGCAGAGAAATCTCCCTGTGTCCGCCAGGAACTTGTTCTATGCCATTGGAAATACATGGAGAAATCCATAGTCAACAACATAGCAGAGAGTGCAAGGTACTGCAGGAATACAAAGCAGGATATTATGGGGGAAGGAGGTTGGGAACAGGCAAATAACAGAGAGACCTAACGCTGTTTGAGGATTGGAACTTCCAGGTGCGCCCTGAAGGAGGCACAGCACAGAGGAGCTGTGCTATGACCCCTGTGAAAGATGAGCATGTGGGAAGAAATCATGTAAGGCATGGATAAGCTTTATTTTTCAGCAAAGAAAGAAGGCAAAGTGGCTGGCTAACAGAGGAAGCTCTCTGAGAGGGGACATTTTTGCAGGTGTGATGTTTGGAGAGGTTCTCTAAGAGGAGCTGTCACTAATGTTCTCATGGGTTGTGTATTCGTCTGTGAGTTGTCTGTGCTGATGGCACTCTTCTCAGATGTCACAATTTGAAATCACATAGAAAGACACATCAGTACTCAGGATACAACTTAACCCGCAAAGTGCTTGTCATGCAAAATGAGGACCTGAGTTTGATCCCAGAATTCACATAAAAAATCTCGGCTTGATAGTGGATATCTGTAATTCCAGTGTTGGAAAGGGGCAGTTCAAAGGGTGTCTGGAGCTCACTGGCCAGCCAGTCTAGCATAGTGAGTTAGTTGAGAAAGAGAGCAAGTGAGAGACATTATCTCAAAATTAACATGAATGTGACCTGAGTATCAACATCCAAGATTGATCCAGTCTCCATGTGCACAAACATGCCCGCCCCCCCCCCCCAACACACACAAATCATCCATTCCATTTTTCCCTGGTTTCTGCCAGGGTCCAGCCCTGGGTGATGACAGGACTTGAAGCAGGTGGATGTAAGAGCAACAAGGGAAGAATCAGCTGTGGTACACAGCTTAGTTTCATTTTACAAGAGACAGAGAAGAAGCACATCTCAGCATGGCTTTACTCTGACAACCTGTGTGTCTCACCGGCTTTATTTATACACAAAATCAAGTCATCAAAGACTTTGATCATTGACTACTTAGCCATTCAGAATACAATTTTCTAAAGTCTTTCTTGATTACATAAGATAAAAGAGACAAAGCAAACAGTAAATTTCCTGAGAACTAAAAATTAACATTATGATAAAAATCAGTTTTCTTTTAACTCAATATCCTTTCCTTAAGACTGGTGTCATAGAGCCTTGCAGTTCCAGAAATGCCAGACAAAATTATTCTAGTTGAGTTTGATTCTGTTTTAATTTGGCACAGAATTAATTGATCTGAAGTTATTTACTACTACCTGTTACATCAAACTTATCTTTCTACAGAAATCGAATCCCCCAGACCTTTGTTCTTCTTTAATATTTTACACAAGACCATCATCCTTTCCTTCAGTTTTTGAAATAATGTGCAACCTTTTGTTTAAGCAAAGGCGGTCTGTATTTTGTCTTTCTATGTCAGAAAAGACCTGATCTAATAAGTCTGCACAGAAAGGGAAGCAGTTCACTGAGTCAAGATGCTCCGCTCTGTGTCTAAGTCACAAACTCTTGTTTCAACACAATTCCTACATTTATTATACCCAGTAAAGGCTAGAGGGATATTAGGGCTCCTGAACTGCTTATTTTGTCTTCAGGAAGATACCAAGTTTGTCATTAACTATATGATCAAAGTCTCTTCCTGCCCAAACTAGTTCCTTGTAGCTAAAGCTGGACATGAAAATCTAACAATTCAGTTACAATTGTTCAGCTTCTAAATTTTCCCTAGGTTTTTCTTCTTAATAATTTTTCTCAGAGCCTGTGTCTTATGCTTACTAATATCATTTATTAATAATCTAAATGTGTGTCTAAGTAATAGATTCTATGGAAGCCTCAACTTTCTGCATAGCTGCTTTTTCCAGGGAACTATTATTAGTTTCATTCTTATTAACACCAGTTTTTGTTACATTATCCCAGCTCTAGCTTTCAGTGAGAGGCCTTTAACAGTAGAGAATATAAGTACAAGAGAAAGATGTGTAGCAAATTTCCATCAAGGGCAGTGAAGGGTCAGTCCATGTCATCCAAGCACTGGAACTTTGTCAAACAGTGCCTTTAAGGATGCTTGGCATTGCCAGGTTTCTTTTTCTTCATAATCCCCATTCCTATCTAACGTCCCGCTGTCTGCATTCCTCTTTTCTGTCTCATGCAGTAAAATGTGAGTGTGTTTAGACAGAATATGTGTGTGTGTGTGTTTGTATGTATGTATGTATGTGTATGTATATATGTATTTGTATGTATGTGTGTGTGTATATATGTATATATATACATATGTATGTATATATATGTGTGTGTGTATATATATGTGTGTGTGTGTGTGTGTGTATATATATATATATGTGTGTGTATATATATATATATATATATATATATATATATATATATATATATAATTTAGGACCTTACCTAAAATTTCAGGAGGATTTACAAAGCCCTATCCTGCTGAAGAAAAGCAATTACTGTATCTGTTTGCAGTAAGATGTAAGACGCTCTGTGTCAGGTTATATGTAAGCAGATGAGTGAACCCAGAAGTCATGCCAGATACTTCAGGCAATTTAATTAATTGGCAGGGTCTGAGAGTCATAGAAGGATGACTAGGAGTTCTCTCAGTGAAGTCCCAATCTCATCAGAGGGCACAGCATTTCAAGACTGTATAAGTCAAGAGGGCCCTGTATGCATGGTGGAGAGAAACTCTGAATAACAATCACAAGCACTATGGGATGGGGCAGCCTCTTGTAGGGGTGGGTTTTAGTTAGTAGTCCTCTGTGCACCTGCTCTGTGAACACAGAGTGCATTTCATGAAAGTTTGTGTGGCTAAGAATAAAGTATACACCATGACAGGAGACACAGAAACTGAAGGTCAACAGCACACTTGAATCCTCTTCCTTGGTTTGCACATCTTGCCTAAGTAACTTTCAATATCCATTCTACACATGTGAAATAGGACACAAGGCAGGAACATGATTTTGAATATCTAGTGGTTTGTTAGTAGAACAACAATGCTGGGAGGATAGTTTGATGGGAGACTCTCTGCCTAAAGGATTTGAGGTCCAGGATCCAAATCCTGCACTCACAACCAAAGATAGTTTAAATGCCCAAATGGAATGAAGTGCCAGAAAAATATCTTCCCTTCCTAATATTGTAAAGTAGTGCAATTCAACATGTTAACAATATGAAATTTTAAGGAAACATGATACGTTCTATTTTCTTGCTCAAGCTTAAATGTCATATGTATTTCAAGCTTGGTGCATATTTTCATAGGACATCAGAAGAGCTACTATCTGCTATTCATCAAGACTTATTTGGACTCTAACAAAACCAGATTGCTACTAGTGCCAAACCTTTGAAAGGCTTAGAGAATCTCATTTTACACACACACACACACACACACACACACACACACACACACCAACACCTACCATGGGCATCCCCAACACAATATGAGTTGTGTGACTCCATATGATAAACAGCCTAAAATAGAATTTGCTTTAACCGGGAAAGGATTTTATCAATGTGAATGAGATGCCAGTATTAAAAATAAGAAATATCTCATGGTCGGTAGGGAATCCTCTGATACTTTGCATACTTGTGTTTTGAAGCGAGCCAAGTCAAAGGGGAGGACACTTCTCCATTAGGCAGTGAGAAACATTACCCAGGGCTGGATCCCTTCAGCACCATGGACAGTAGTACACAGCTCCAAGTGTGGGAACAGGCAGGAGGGTTAAGATTCTCTTTTGGCTTCCAGTCTGCTCAGGAAGAGTATGAAGCTGATTGAATCCTTGATTTCCATCCCTGGAATCCAGAAAAATACAGATGTGCGTGGCTAGCATCTGTGATACCAGCATTCCTACAATGAAATGAGAAGGAGAACAAAAGAATGGAGAATCACCAGAAGCTCATAAGCCAACCAGCCTGAAGTAGCAGAAAGAACAGTACAAACTCTGCCTCAACTAGGCAGAAGGAGAGAAGAAAGAAATTATTCCAAAAAGGTGTTCTCTAGTATGGACATCAGAAGTTACCAGAACACTACTGACTAACATTTTGTCATCATACCTGGTGGCCACCATTTGTTCTCTGATGTGGTGATCAACATTTTGTTCTGTGTGTATTGGAGTGTTTTCCTTTTCAGATCCCACCTGGAAGTGACTTCATGAAGAATTTGTCCGGCTAGCTGGCTGTTTCACTCCAGACAACAACCCCTCCCCATCACTCAGCTTCTACTCCATGAAGACATGATTCTGAGGAAGCTTACAAGCTTCCCCTTCAGTGATGAGCTGAGTACTGGGACTCACTGACATCCAGGAAGTTCCCCATCCCAGGGACAAGAACTTAGATCCTTCTTCAGTGATGTCAACACAGTGCTCCGCATCAAGTAGAAACCGAAAGACAGTTACCGACAGGATCAGGGGTTTCAGTGCAAGACATTTTGAAATGAAGAAATGGAGGCAGGAACAGAGAAATTAATAAGGTAGGTCCACTGCCCCAGGAAGGACCTGGAAGGTGATGCAGGGCAAAGGACAAATTACAGTCCAAATCCTCTCTCTGACTCTGGCTCCACCACTCTCACTCTGTAGCTCTTGCTCTCCCTGTCTTGCTCCCACACTCTAGCTTTCTCTCCCTCATTCTTTCTCTCTCTCACACAAGGAAGTCTTTGCCTTGGGAGTGGAGCTGGGCTCTAGAGAACTTGCCTTTCCCAGGTGAAAAATGGCATTGCATTTGGTGGGGGGGCGGTCCAGGCCTGTGTGTTCTGTCCTGAGAGGATGGTCTGGGGTCTGCTTCTGTCCACATGGGTGAAGGAAGTGCAGGGAGAGGAGTCTCTAAGTGTCATCCTGGCCTGGTTCCTGTGTCACCCTCCCATCCATATTGCTTGACCTTTCTGGTCTCAGTAGCCTTTTCCAAACAGGGAACTAAGCTATGTTTAAGAACAAATACCAGTTCATTGTTTGAGTGGTGGGGTCAGTGGGACCAGGAAGCTGCCATGACTGGGGATTAGCACATGTTGGGGATAGAATGTCCTACCTAGAAAAGCTAATCCTTAATGTCTCTTTGGAGATTTTCAATGAGATATTCATTCCATAATACTTATGATCCAGCCTTTTTCCCTGACAGACAAGCACTATACATTCCAAGAGACTTCTTGTACACAAAGGGGGATGTACTCTCCAAGGTGCCTCAGAGCAGCCAGCACAAACCTGGGATGGCCTGTGACAGCACAACTTCTCCCCAACAAGAGTCTTTGTGCTGTGAAATTTAATTGCACACATTGCTGTCACCTGCGCCCACAGCCTGCCCAGTGTGAGCACACTCACACGTGTTTCCCACCTGTTTTCTCTGCACATGGACAGCAGGGAGGTGAGGCACAGCTTCCCGTCCCACTTCACAGAGGAGAAAGAAGCCCCAGCTCAGGTCATGCAGCCAGCAGAAAGCAAAGTGAGGATTAGACCCCATGTCTTCCCAGTGACAGGACAGGCACGGAACAGATCCCTTCAAGTCCTGTGACCACCCTCATGATATCCCAGGTACTTACCTGCCCATCATGTCCAGGCATAAGATGAGGTATCTGGGCCCAGAGCCAGCAACAGGCCTGAAGTCACCACACCTCAAACACCAGCATTCCAAGGCTGTATACACAGAGTTTGAAAACCCCTCTTTTCAAGATTTCTACATGGCCCTTGGCTCTGTGGCCCATAGCTAGGAAACAGGGTTTTCATCGGTTTGTGGAACATGGTGGTAAGCAGCCAGGAAGAGGGTCTTCATATAGAAGCAAGTCATGAGGCCACAACAGGGCTCTGACTAACTCAGCATCCAGAATTAAAAGGTCATAACACCCTTTGCTATGATCACCTCATGTTGAGAACAGGCTTCCTACGTTTCAATGGTTCTGCTCTGTGCTGTCTTCTTGCCCAATGCTCAGCTCCCACCTGTTTACGTGCTGTTGTGTCTTAACATGGGCCCAGGCTGGGTAACAAATTAAAAGAATGGGGCCTGTGGAAAACAGGGTATGCCAGGCCTAGGGATGGTCATACGCTGCTAGATGGCCAAAGCCTCACGTAAGTGGAAGGGCATAGGCACTGGGTTTCTACCCCTGTGTTACTTTGACAGCTGTGGGCCTCTCAAAAAGCTGTTTCTTATACTGGAAAATGAGGCTTTCCATCCTGCTTCCTCATGACTAACCAGTTCAATAAATTGTATCTAACCTGAAGGCCAGACAGTAGGCAAGTGGCTCCACCTACCCTGGGGTAGACTGGTACTGCTCACTGCTACCCTCAGGAGGCTACGTGCTGTAACTGCTGCTATTATGTTTTGTCTGGACACACTGAGTTCTCATCTCACCAAAGTCTCTTCCTATCTGGACCTCCTTCAAGGTCACTGGGAGAGAGAACAAGAGGCAGGACAACTCCCGATGGCATAAAAGGACAGTGGTCATTGCCAATTGTCTTCTTATAGGGGCTTGTGCTTCTGTAGACCTCACTGTGACGAGCTGTGCACATGAGACACAGGGTTTGGAGGTAGACCTGGGGCTTTGATAGAGTGGGGTGATCTCACCAAACTTGAGATGGAGGTCACCCTTGAGTCCTAAAGGACAGCTCTTCATGTCCCTGACATCCTGGGGGGGCAGAAACCAGCTTTGGTCAGAGTCCACAATCTATATTTTATATTATCTTTCATATTATTTATATCCTGCATTTGTGTGTATACGATATTCATGTGTGAGTGCAGGTGCATGTGTGACCATGTGCCTGTTGAGGTCAGAGGATAATGCTCAGGAGTTGGACACTGAATGTCAGTGGGGACTGATGAGAAGTTCCACTGTAGAGTGTTTGCCTGCTCTGGACTCCCAACAGTGCAGAGATAATAAAGAAAATCTGCTAATGAAATGGTTCAAACAGCCAGTGGCCGATTAGCATTTCCTGCCACAGGCCTCAAGCTTCAAAACAATTATCCCACTGTCCAACCCTGCTATCCTCCCACTGAACATGGTGCTTCAGTCACACCCATTCTTTCCACTCCCACCATCTGAGGGGGTCTCCTTTGCATACTCGGCGCAATCTTGCAATAGAGCAACAGCCCAGATATGAACCAAAATCTCAAAGCCAAGGAGCAATGCGTATGTCAATGTGGTGAGGAGCCAGGGCTTGGGAACACCTAGAGTGGTGAATCTGACCTTTGCATCATAATGGTTGTCACTCTTTCCTTCAGACAGGGTTCTCTGTGTCCCCCAGGAACCTGTTCTATTCTAGCCATTAGAAATGCATGGAGAAATCCATAGATGACAACATCACATAGTGGGTAATTCAGGAATACAAAGCAAGAGAACATGAGAGAAAGAGGGTGGGAACTGGCAAGTTAACAGGAGACCTAAGGCTGTTTGAGGATGAGATCTTCCAGGTGAGCCCTGAAGGACAGCAAAGAAGGAGTTGTGCTATGACCCAATGGAGGATGAATGTGTGGGAAGGGCATTTGGTAGACACAAATGAATTTTCTTTTTGAGTCAAAGAAAGCAGGCAAAGTGTCTGGCTTATAGAGGAAGCTCACTGAGAGGGGACATATTTGCAGGGGTGATGTTGGAGGAGGTTCTCTAATAGGAGCTGGCACCAATGTTCTCATGGGCTGTGTATTCATCTGTGAGTTCTCTGTGCTGATCACAGTCTTCTCTGATGTCACAATTTGAAATCCCTTTAAAAAAAAAAACAGATCAGCATTTGGGACACAACTTAGCCCACAAAGCGTTTGTCATGCAACCAGGAGGACCTGAGTTTGATCTCAGAACTCCCATCAAAAAGTCAGGCATGGTGATGCACATTTGCAATTCTAGTGCTGGTGAGGTGGAGTTAGGAGGAATCTGGGGCTCACTGGCCAGTCAGCCTAGGCTGTGAATCATAGGCCAAGTAATAGACACTATCTCAAAATTAAGAATGATCTAGGTTTCATGTGCACATACATGCCTGCACCCATGAAAACACACACACACACACACACACCAGCCATCCATTGCCTTCTGTGGTTTTCTTTTCTTTGTGACCCCCATTTTGGTGTAACTTCCTTCAGTCTTGCTTGTTCTTTTCTGTCTCCTGCACTAGAATGTGGACACGTTCAGGCAGAAGTTATATGCCATTTGCTGCTTTTCCTGAAATATCAGGGTGACTTCCACAGTCCTATCCTGGTGAGGAAGAAGCAATTGATGAATCTGGTTTCAGTAAGATGGTCTGTGTTGGGGTCTATGGAAGCAGATGAGTGAGCCCAGCAGCCATGCCAGGCACTTCCAGCAGTTTTACTGAATTGGAAGGGTCTGAGGGGTATAGAAGGATGACTAAGAGTTCATGAGGGATGTGCCACTGTCCTCAGAGGCTACAACATGTGTAAGCCCACAGGTATAGGAGAGGGCCCTGTATGAATGGGGGAGAGAACCTCTGAATGGTGATCAAAGGCATTGTGGGATTGGGCAGCCTCCTGTGGGGATAGGCTTGAGTTGGTAGCCCTCTGTGCCCCTGCTCAGCAAAGATAGAATACATATGTCAGCTTGTGTGACTAAGAAGAATGTATATACCATGGCAGGAAACACAGAAACTGAAGGTCAACAACACACTTGATCTTCCTCTTTGGTGTTCACAGCCCACCTATGTAACTTTCAACATCCTTGCTACCCATGTGAATCACAAGATAAGCATGTGCTTTGGAATTTTTAGTGGTTTTTAAACAACAGTCTGTGAGAGTATCTTGATGGACTGTTTCCTAAAGGATTTGAGGTATAGAATTCAACTCCTGGCACTACAACAAAAAAATAGTTTAAAAACTCAAATGGAGCTTTGTAGCCCAAGTCAATGGATGGACCAGATGAAATGGCAGCCTGCAGCACTGTTGGTTCAGTCCCCACAAGCAACCAACCACCCTCTGTATCCCCTCCCCATTCTCCTTCGGCCCTGCCTCCCAGCCCATAAAACCTGAGGACAACCCCCAGTGATATCTCAACCCAAGCCAGCTGAAGAGCCAGCCCCTAGCACCCTCACGGACACCCCATTTGAAGAACTAGCTCAGACCATGACCAGAAGAACAGCATAGGCCAGGACAGACAGCCAAAAAAAACAGTAGTAAGTCTCAGGCCCCCAACCCAAGCAGACGGTTACTGCTGGACCATGAGCCAAGTAAGTAACCAGAGCTCCAGCTCTCAACTCGGGTGGAGACTCCCAACTTGGCAAGAGGCCACAAAGAACAGAAGACAAGAGAAGAAACCAAGAAAGAAAAAAATACCAAGGAACGAAAAACTCATCCAATAAAGACAAACACAGGAATTCATAAGCCAAACCTACAATCACCCAATCCCAGATGCCTAAACGCCAGTGTAAGAGCACAGTCAACAACAACCGGGCAACATGTCACCACCAAAGCCCAACAATCCTGCCACAACGAGCCCTGAACTCCATGACACAACCATAGCACAAGAAAAAGATCTCAAAACCAACTTCATGAAGATATTAAAGGCCCTTAAAGAGAAAAAGGATAAATCCCACAAAGAAATAGATGAAAAAACAGACAATGGAAGGAATTGAGTAAATTCATTAAAGAAACCCAGAAAAACATAAACAAAAATTAAAAGAAATGAATAAATCCCTTAAAGAAAACAAAGTAAAAGCAAATAAATAATTCAAGAAAATGAAAAAAAAAATGTTCAAGACCTGAAAATAAAAATAGAAACCAAAAAGAAAACACAGAGGGAATTTTGGAAATGAAAAATCTAAAAAAGCTGACTGAGACAAGCTACAGCAACAGAATACAAGAGATAGAAGAGAGAATCTCAGGAATTGAAGATACTATAGAAGAATTACAGACATCAGTAAAAGAAAATCTTAAATCCAAAAAAAATTCCTAACACAAAACATCCGGGAAATCTGGAACACTATGAGAGGACCAAACCTAAGAATAATAGGAATAGAAGAAGGAGAATTCAAAGGACAAGAAAATATTTTCAACAAAATCATAGAAGAATATTTTCCAAACCTAAAGAAGGAGATCCCTATTGAGGTACAGGAAGCATACAGAACACCAAATAGACTGGATCATAAAAGAAAGTCCCCTCAACTCATAACAACCAAAACACTAAACATAAAGAAAAAGAATACAAAAAGCTGCAAGAGAAAAAAGAGCAAGTAACATATACAGGTAAACCTATTAAAATCACAGCAGACTTCTCAAACAGAGAATCTAAAAGCCAGAAGGGCCTGGACAGATAGGCTACAGACTCTAAGAGATCGCAAATGCCAGTAAACTATTATATCCAGCAAAGCTTTCAATGACCGTAGATAGAGAAAACAAAATATTCAATGACAAATCCAAATTTAAACAATACTTATCTATAAATTCAGCCCTTCGGAAGATGCTAGAAGGAAAACTCCAACCAGAGAAGGGTAACTACACTCATGAAAACACAGGTAATAAATAGCCTCATTCCATCAGAATCAAAGAAGGGAGACAAACACACACACACACACACACACACACACACACACACACATGTACACAGCCAACAACTACAAAATAACAGGACCTAACAATCATTGATCACTGATATTGCTCAACATCAATGGACTCAATTCTCCAATAAAAAGGCACAGTCTAACAGAATGGATGCAAAAACAGGATCCATCCTTCTTCTGCATACAAGAAACATACCTCAACTTCAAAGATAAACAGCACCTCAGAGTAAAGAGTTGGGAAAAGATTTCCCAAAAAAATGGACCCAAGAAGCAAGCCAGTGTAGCCATTCTAATATCTAACAAAATAGACTTCAAAGCAAAGTTAATCAAAAGAGATGGAGAAGGACATCATTTAGTCATCAGAGAATCCAACAAGGCATTTCAATTCTAAACATCTATGAACATAACACAAGCTAAAGCTTAAAACACACACTGACCCACACACACTGATAGTAGATTTCAATACACTACTCTCATGAATGGACAGGTCAACCAGACAAAAACTAAACAGAGAAACACTGGAGCTAACAGATGTTATAAACCAAATGGACCTAACAGATACATACAAAACATTTCACCCACACACAAAAAATACACCTTTTTCTCACCACCCTTCGAAACCTCCTCCAAAATTGTCCACAAAGTCTCAACAATACAAGAAAGTTGAAATAACCCCTTGTATCCTACCAGATCACCACAAATTAAAATTGGGTTTCGATAAGAACTGAAACAACAGAAGGCTACACATTCATGGACACTGAACAGCTCTCTACTGAATGACACCTGTGTCAAGACAGAAATAAGAAAGAAATTAAATAGTTTCTATAATTCAATTAAAACGAACCCACAGCATACTCAAACTTAGGGGACTCAATGAAAGCGGTGCTAAGATGAAAATTCATAGCACAAAGTGCCTACCAAAAAAGGAGTAGAGAGATTTCTGGCAAATTAACAGCACATCTGAAAGCCCTACAACAAAAAGAAGTAAGCACACAAAAGAGCAGTAGATGGCAAAAAAAAAAATAAGCTGAGGGCTTACATCAATAAAACTGAAATAAGAGATCAATTCAAAGAATCAATGAAACAAAGAGTTTGTTTTTTGAGAAAATCAACAAAACAGACAAATCCCTATCCAAACTAATCAAAATACAGAGAAAGAATATCCAAATCAACAAAATCAGAAGTGAAAAGGGGGGTGTAACTGCAGATACTGGGGAAATCCAAAGAATCATTAGGTCATGTTTTAAAGACCTATACTCCACAAAATTGGAAAATTATAAGAAATGGACAATTTTATAGATAGATACCACACACCAATGTTAAGTCAATATCCGATAGACAATTTAAATAGGCCTATAACCTCCAAGGAAATACAAGCAGTCATGAAAAGACTCCTCACCAAAAACAAAAAAACAAAAGAAAACACCAGATGCTTTATTGCAGAATTCTATCAGACATTCCAAGAAGAATTGGAATTCTCAAACTATTCCACAAAATAGAAGCAAAAGGAACACTGCCACACTCACTCTATGAAGCAATAATCACCCTGATCCCCAAACCAGACAAAGATTCAACAAAGAAAGAGAATTACGGTCAATCTCCATCATGAACATAGATACAAAAATACTCAATAAAATACTCACAAAGCAATTCCAAGAACACACCAAAAAGATCATCCACTATGATCAAGTAGGCTTCGTCCCAGAGATGCAGGGATGGTACAACATATGAAAATCAGTCAATGTCATCCACCACATAAACAAACTGAAAGAAAAAAACACATGGTCATCCCACTAGATGCTGAGAAAGCCTTTGACAAAATCCAGCGCCCCTTCATGATAAAAGTCTGGAGAGATTAGGGATACAAGGGACATTCCTAAACATAATAAAGGCAATATTTAGCAAGCCAACATCAAATTAAATGGTGAGAAACTTTAAAGCAATTCCACTAAAATCAGGAACAAATTAAGATTGCCCTCTCTCTCCATACCTATTATATATAGTACTTAAAGTTTTAGCCAGAACAATAAGACAACAGAAGGAAATAAAGGGAATACAAATTGGAAAGGAAGAAGTCAAAGTATCCTTATTCACAGATGATATAATAGAGTATATAAGTGACCCCAAAAATATCTACCAGAGAACTCCTATAGCTTATAAACAACTTCAGTGAAGTGGTTGACTACAAGATCAGCTCAAAAAAATTAGTAGCCCTCTTAATGACAAATGACAAATGGACTGAGAAAGAAATCAGGGAAACAACTCCCTTCACAATAGCCACTTACAACATAAAATATCTTGGAGTGACTCTAACCAAGCAAGTGAAAGCCTTTTTTGACAAAAACTTTAAGTCTTTGAAGAAAGAAATCGAAAAAGACCCCAGAAGATGGAAATATCTCTCATGCTCCTGGATCAGTAGAATTAACATAGTAAAAACTGCATCTTATCAAAATCAATCTATAGATTCAACATAATCTCTATCAAAATCCCAACACAATTCTTTACAGATCTTGAAAGGACAATATTCAACTTCATATGGAAAAATAAAAAACCCAAGGTAGCCAAAATAATCCTGAAAAATAAAAGAACTTCCAGAGGTACCATCATTCCTGATCTCAAGTTGTATTACAGAGCTATAGTAATAAAAACCACATGATATTGGCATAAAAACAGACATGTTGATAAATGGAACTGAAACAAAGATCGAGACACAAACCCACACACTTATGGACACCTGATCTTCAATAGTGAAGCCAGAAATATACAATGAAAAAAAGGCATTTTTAATAAATGGTGCTGGTCTAAATGGATGTGCACATATAGAAAAAGGCAAATTGATCCATATTTATCACCATGCACAAAACTCAAGTCAAAGTGGATCGAAGACCTCAACATAAAACCAGATATACTGAACCTGATAGAAGAGAAAGTAGGGGAATAGCCTTGAAAGCATTGGCACAGGTAGCAACTTCCTGAACAGAACACTGATAGCTCAGGCACTAAGATCAACTATTAACAAATGAGACCTCATGAAATTGAAAATATTCTGTAAGGCAAAGGACACTATCAATTAAATAAAATGGCAGCTCACAAAATGGGTTAAGATTTTCACCAACTCCACTTCTGATAGAGGGCTAATATCCAAAATATATAAAGAACTCAAGAAACTAAACATCAGCAAACCAAATAACTCAATAAAAAATGGGATACAGACCAAAGCAAAGAATTCTCAAAAGAGGAATCTGAAATGGCTGAGAAACACTTAAAGAAATGTTCAATATCCTTAGCCATTAGGGCAATGCAAATCAAAACTATTCTAAGATTCCATCTTATAACTGTCAGAATGGCTAAGATCAATAATACAAATGACAGCTCATTCTGGCAAGATTGTGGAGCAAGAGGAGCACTCTTTCATTGCTGATGGGAGTGCAAACTTGTACAGCCATTATGGAAATCAATATGGTGACTCCTCCAGAAATTGGAACTCGACCTACCTCAAGATCTAGCCATTCCATTCCTGGACATACACCCAAAGGAGATCCTATCCTACCGCCAGGACACTTGTTCAGCTCTGTTCATAGTAGCTCTATTCGTAATAGCCAGAAATTGGAAACAACCTAGACGCCTCTCAACTGAATGGATAAAGAAATCATGATACGTTTACACAATGGAGTAGTATTCATTAATTTAAAAAATGACTACATGAATTTTTCAGGCAAATGGAACTAGAAAAAAATCTGAGTGATGTAACCCAGTCCCAGAAGGACAAACTCAACATGTACTCACTTATATGTGGTTATTAGCTGTTAAGTAAAGAACAAAGTTTTGCAATCCACAGACTCAGAGAGACTAAACAAGAGAGCTTCATTGGGGACACAAGGATCTCCCTGGTAAAGGGAAAATGGAACAGATGGTACATGTGGGCTAGGGAGGATAGGAGTGGGAAGAGAAGGGACCAAGTGTGGGGAGAGGGAAAAATATGTGGAGAGACATCTCAAATTGGAGAACATTAACGAAGAATCTAGAGACCAAGCAAACTCACTGAAGTCCACAATGCAGACCTTGGCAAGGAAAAGGCCATCTCTTGTAACCAGCAAGGCTCCTTGAGGAGGGACTGGGACACCACCCCAGTCACAAAACTTTGACCTACAACCTATCCTCTTTACAGGCCCACTGGGACAATGGAAGGGCAGAGCCCCATGCCAAAGGAAAGAACCCATGCCTGATTCTGCAGGGTAGGCCAAGAACTAGAGACTGGATAGCCAGGAGACAATCCAAATGATATCTTGTTCTACCCATAGATCGGTACCTAGCCTAGTCTCCATCTGTAAAGCTCTGCCAGCAGCTGATCGGAACAGATGCAGAGGCTCAGAGCCAAACATCATGCAGAACTCTGGAAAACTCACAGAACAGGGTGAGGAGGGATTCTATGGACCAGAGTGGTCAGGGACATCAGGATAACAAGCCCCACAGAGTCAAAGAACCACCACTCTTGTAGTCCTTCAGAGCCTGAAGCAGCAGAGAACCTGCAAGTTCTCCTAGATATGTCATGTGGTTGCCTGGCTTGGTGTTCTAGAGAACCTACAAGCTAGAGTACATATAGGCATTCTCTGACCCTTTTGCTTGCCCTTGGGACCTACTTCCTCCAGCGGGGAGGGATGGGGCTAGCAGTTGGAACTGTAACATGGTATGGTTTGAGCTCTCCTATGGTCTGCCTGGCTTGTATTATTAATCATGTCTCATGTGTGTATTAATAAATTGCTGGACATAATAATTCCTTAACAAGAAAATGCATGTTTAGCTGAGAGCCTGGAACATGCTAAGTGCTCAAGAACCATAAGACCCACACTGATTCCATTGATTGTTCTTTTCCATTACTAAGGCAGAAGGATGGACATCTGCAGCCATAACCTTTCATTTGCTGACACTCCCTTTCAGCTGTGTCAATGTGCCTTGTGTCTCTGAAGATTTTAACATTACATTCACCTACAGGTGGGAGGCAATTGGAAAATCAGATGCTAACATGGGCTCTAATTGTCCTGAATTACTCTCTACCCTCTGGAAAATGCCTGCAGTGAGATCTTAACACCCTTTTTCCGTCACTGATCCCTGTTGATCCTCAAAACCTGAATCTTTAATTGTGTGCCTGGGAAAGCAGGTTTGGCTCAGTCACGAGGTGGGGGAAGGTGACAAGAGAGGAAACATGGCCTGCAGATCAAGGGCTTTGGGTTGGGGAGCCTTGGTCAGGAATTAGGGATGGCATCTGTTCTCAGGTTGATAGTCATGTTTTGAGGCCACCCATCCTCCTTCTACCAAATATCTGATCTGAAATCAAAGACAGGATGATAGTTTTCCAGTGCAAGTTCAAATACCTGGGTCCTGTTAGAATTGCCCTGCCAAGCAGCCCAGGAAACTTATGTTGTTCCACTGGGTCTGAATCCCATGGCTATGTGTACTCTCCTGATGTGGCTCTGCCCTCACACTCCTTCAGACCCATTGGCTTTTGTTTTGTGCCTTAGACAAGCTTTTTTCTACCACAGGGCCTTTGCATGGAAGTCGTGATTATGTAAAATACCTTTCTCCTCCCTCTGTCTTGATTCATCCTTTCATCTTTCATGGTCTTAGCTAGATTCCTTCTCTTTTTCTCATAACTATTCTTAACCTTCCGAGAACTTGTCTCCATTCCCCGTATGTGCATAATATTCTGAGACAGGGTCTCACTGTACAGCTCTAATTAGCCTCAATCTTTAATATCTACCTGCTTTTGTCTCATGAGGATTGGGCTCAAAATGAGTGACATCACAGCAGGTGTCACTATATATTTAATTGGGCATTACCTTCACTCATTTTGTATGAAGAGGGGAGAGGTGTTTGTGTGTTGGCATGTATGTACATGTGTCAGTGACCTGGAGCTCACCAAGTAGGCTAAGCTGTCTGAGAAATGTACCCATCTCTGTCCCCACTCTACATGGATCATATACATTTACTGTCACCTGACTTTTTCTCTGTCTTTTTAGAATCTGGGTTCTGGAAATGGAACTTGGGTCCTCATGCTTGCAAGGCAAATACTTTGTGTACTGAACTATGTCTTCGCTCATTTTTCTCATTATTCTAGTAAAAAAAAAAAAATCTCCTGTGTGCCACGCTGGCATTGTTCTGAGCCCTGTAGGATGATTTGGAGAAAACACATAGGCTCTCTGTCTCCTGGAACACAACCCAAGGAAAATGCAGGAAGAGGAATATGTGGTCTATCCATGAATTCAAGGAAACTGAGGAGCCCGACATAGACCATCCCACTTAGCAGCCACCAGAAGAGACAGGATGGAAGCTTGAGCTGATTTCTCTGCCTCCCAGTCTCCTCATTCATGTAACATGGAGTGGTACAGAGAGCAGGCTAGGCAAAAGGAAGGATCCCTACCATAGCAGCAGCACCCATTAGGGAGGTACTTAGGAAAAAGCACCCCTCATTCTTCATCATCTAGACTATTAAGACTTAGAGCAACCAGAATGCAATGTTACAATGGCCAGCCAACTTGTGGTCTTCCTGTGGATTTCATATTAAATTCATGTCCCCAGGAAAGTCTTTCCCCGACACCCTACTGGCCAGGTCTCCCTCCCTGTACCCTTCCTGGTCATTCCAACTTCCTTCCCAGTCAGTCTACATTTCCAATACCATCCAACTGCAATGACCATTTGAAGAATGTCAGTCTCCATGTAAGTATGCAAGCCCCATGCAACCCTGCCAGTCCTCTCTTCAGAACACTCAATGGCTTTACCATCTTTACCCAAGAAGTTTTGTTCTCATTAATGACAATGTTTTATGCCGTGTATTTCCCATGTCCCAGGCACTATCTTAGGACACCCATGTTTTCTATTATTTATGCTATTATGGTGAGGAGTCTGAGACTCAGTTAGATACTGATAAGGTGGATAAAAGTCTGTGAGCACACTCCCTTCCATGTTTATGCACCCAGGACATCTGTACTGTAGTTCTCTGTTCCATCAGCCAAGAGACAAAGGCAGAAGCTGAAGCTTGTCCTCTGATGGTGGAACTCATGCTCCCAGCTGCATGTCATTCTGCACCCAGCTGGACCCAAAAGCAGCAGCAACTCTGAACATGGCCCTCTCAACCCTCCAATTATTTTCTGTCAAATGCCAAGGTCTGGGAGACCACACCCTCACATTACCATGTCTCTGGACTCTATGGCCCTGAGAACTACAATTATAAGAAGGTAAGACAGACAGCATCCCAGCTACCACCTCCACCTCCAAGGAAAAAACACCTAAGAGCCAGAAGAACCAAGTATGTCTTTCAGTGGTGCCTGCCTTGCTCCACTTTTCTTGACAAAAATAATGAAATTTCAACTAATTACATAAGACCAGGAAGGGCAGAAAAGTACATTTGGAAGTACTTGATATTCTGCAAACATCCTCAAGGGGAACATGAACTCTGAGAAAGGACCTCAAACAATGAAATGCCAACATCTGCAGGAAACCATGGAGATGACCCGACCCAGCTGCCAACTGCCTTGAGAGGCATGAGTCTTAGGTTTCTCAGGTATGAGCCCATGGCTCCTGTGGGCACTGTGTGAGAGATCGATGTAAATTGCCCTTAGGTAGTAGAGCATTTCAGGTCACTTTATGTTTCTCTGCACATCCCCTTAGTAGTCAAAGAAACATGAAAATTTGACAGGACAATTAGACATTAATCTTGTACACTCTTTATAGCTTGAAGACATGTTGTATTCTGACAACTATCACTGTATTGATCCTGGAAATGCCATTATTTTCTGTTTCTGATAAAGATATAAAAAGTCTTAAGGCTTTCAATAAGTTTCCATAGCACATTTGCTTGCTGTGAACCCTCCAACCCAATCTGGTCTTCATTTTTCAACAGCCATATCCGGTAACCTTGGCCCAGTAAATAAGCAAAGGCACTTACAAACATCCTGAGCTAAAGCTCTCAATACAATCTCTTGCAAAACTAGAGTGCACAGTCCCAGGATGGGCTAGTAGTTCTGTGAGATCTGTTCTCCATTACTCGATCTTGTCCATCCCACATGGTATTAGGGAGAGCACACAGCCAGCAGCAATTTCTTTGGTGAAGGCTAGGGAGATGGCTCAGTCAGTAAAGTGCCTACTAACAAACACAAGGACCTGAATTCAGAGCCCCAGTATCCACATAAAAGCCAGGTGCTTCAGCTGGGGCTATGATGGAAACAGGTAGATCCCTGAAGCTCACTGGCCGGTCAGCCTAGCAGAATTAATAAGCACTATGTTCACTGAGAGACCCTGTCTCAAAAATTCATGTGGAGAGTGATTGAGAAAGACACCCAAGGTCAACCTCTGGCCTCCACACTCACGTACACACATGTATACACCCTGCTAGGCCTTGGGAGGTGCACAAAGTTTCTTACTTTGTGTAGTAGCAGAACTTTGAGCAGAGGTATGGCATGGTCTGAATGACAACTTCAGATGATTGGTTGGACAATTGTGTCGAAAGGATTGGTAAGTGGCAGAGAAGAAACTAGAGGGCAGTTAGGAACCTATGCAATGACTCGAGGCAAAGTGGCAGGTGGCCTGCTATAGTAAGGCTCTGGAAGTATGAGTGGAATATCCTGATGACTGGAGAAAGGAAGGCAACAGAGGAATCAAGGGCAGCTTGAAGGCTGAACCTAGGACTTCTAGGTAAACTATGGTACCACCTTTGAGACGGTGAGGGCAGGGTGTGATCTGAATTCTCTGATCCCCACAAACACTAAGGCTTCAAGGAGATCCTGGTACTTCCACTCTAAGCCCCTCTCTTCCTCCTCTGAATCTTACCCAGAAAGGTGGAGTTCATCTATCCATCTTTCCACCCATCCATCATCCACACATCTATCCACTCATCCATTCAGTCATTCATTTAGCAAGCATCATTAGTACCTACTCTGTGAAATGTGACAGGTAACTGTAGACACAGGTTAATTAGACATGTGCCCTTTCATCAAAATTTGGGGCAGATACAGAGACCATGCATTGTTATGTTTTGACATTAAATAGTCCCCAAAGCTCTTGTATTGAAGCCTTGGTCCCTGATGCCACATTACTCAGAGGTGGAAATGCTGGCAAGTAACTGAATCAGGAGAGCTTTCATCTCATTAGTGGATGGAGCCTTTTATAGATTCATGGTACCGGGTTTTAAGGGAGGATATGGTGGTTTGAATAAGAATGGCCCCATAGGCTCCTATATTTGAATGCTTAATCATCACGGAGTGGAACTACTTAAGAAGGATTAGGAGGTGTGGCCTTGTTGGAATAGGTATGGCCTTGTTAGAGGAAGTATGTCACTGGTAGAGAGTTTTGAGATCTCTCTCTTCCTCCTGCCTTTAGATCTGAATGTAGAACTCTCAGCTACTTCTCCAGCACCATGTCTGTCTATGTGTGGCCATGCTTCTCACCATGATGATAATGGACTAAAGCTCTGAAAATGCAAGCAAGCCCCAATTTAATGCTTTCTTTTATAAGAGTTGCCATGATCTCTACATAGCAACAGAATACCAACTAAGATAGGCAACCACTATGGAAATCAATATAAACTTTCCTCAAAACAATGAAAAATAGAACTACCAAAATACTCAGCTGTACGTCTGCCTGAATGACAGTGGATATACTATGGACGTGTTTGCACATTTGTGTTTACAGCTGCTCTATTCACAATAGTCAAGAAATAGAACCAGCTTAGAGATCTATCAACATATTAATGAATAAAGAAAATGTGTTACATACTACAACAGAAATAGAAAGAAGAATGGAATCATATTTATATGACAATGAATTGAACTAGAAATCATTATGTTAAGCAAAACAAACCAGACTGAGGAAAAGTGTTTTCCTTTATAAGCAGAACTAGATTTAAAAGTACATGTGTGGGTAAATATATGTGTGGAGGTCATAAAACTAGAAAGGAGATCATAGGAGGGGAGAAAGCTTTCTTGAGGAAGGTAGGGAATGTAAAGAGCAACAGAATGTATGTGATGCAAAAGCAGGAAGGAAAGGAGCCAGCTAAAACAGGACAGGAGGCTTGGAGCAAAGCAGTGGGAGAGGGAGCAACTAAGAACAAAGTGTAATAATCCTTATGTACAAAGGTAACATGATGAAATCCAACATTTTGTGTGCTAACCTAAACATTGAAGACACCACATACTTGGTTGTAAGATGTAGAGAAATCAATCTGGAAATGACAAAGAAACTTCTTCCTTGATGGCGAGCTCTAATAATGTTATGCACTGTTTAGTCCTCTGGTGTGAGGGCTATACATCAGTGATACTATCTAGTACCGGGCCCTGCAGACTACGATATTGCAAGATGTGCCCACTGGTGCAATAATGGTATGACTGTTTATGGAAGGAACCAATCACTTTCTAATTGGATTAGACCCCAGCTCCACAGAAGGTAATCTACACCTGGAACTATAAACCTTGTCAAAAGCACACAGCTGAGGTGGTCATAGATCCTAGGGGAATCTACTACTATTGTTTTGCTAAGGGGAAATGTTCTCAAACTACCTTCTAAATATTTGTGTTTATACCCTTAGATTAATAATACTCTTCGCCTTAGTCAGAGAAGCCCTTTTTGAAGTGGGCATCAATCAATAGGGAGACTTATAGCTATTCAGAGTGCTAAGAATTACTGTGAGTGGTCATCCCAAAATGAGGCATCCACATCCACCCCTCCTCAGGGCTCAGGGAACATTGCAAAAGAGAAAGACCATAAGAGCCAAAGATGAGGATGAGCGCTCTTAAATGCTGTCTTCTCCATAAAACATGGCCTTTGCGTAAACTCAACAGCGGCTGTGCTTACCTGTACAAAGATCAAATCAGTCAAAATTCCAGCACGGAGAGTGAAAGGGGTTCACGAGGCCCTGTCCTTAGCTGAGATAGCTGATGGCTTCTAAAAGAGTGAACGTCCTTTTCCTTCAGGGATATGGTTGTTGGTAGGTTGCCCATGGTCCAGTGGATGGTCCCACGCTCATGTGCATATGGTCAGCACTAACTGGACTCAATGGGTTATTTAAAAACACTTAAAATTAGGGGGAATGTGTTGTGGGGGCTGGAGGAAGCAGGGAAGGAGAGATTGATACTATCAAAACATGCTATACATGTATATGAAATTCTCAAAGAATAAACAGAAGATACTACATTTAAATACAAAGTTGAAAGTCATGCTGATGGGGATATAAATTGGTCATATGGAAAACAATATAGGAGGTGCCTCAGAAAATTAAACCACCACCACCATATAATCTAACAATCCCACTTCTGGGCCTATAGGGGGAATAAAAATCCCACGTCAAAGAACACCTGTCCTCCCGTGTTCACTGAAACAGTGTTCATACTAACTGCAGTGTTTATTAGTGGGTGAGTGGAGTGTTAATAAGCCTTCACATAGAAACTGTCACTGTTTCTGATGATGTAAACAAACTAAGAGGCCATTGTGCTGTGTGAAACAAGCCAGATGTTCAAAGACAAACACTGTGTGATCTCTCTTGAAAGAAGGACCTAAAATAAGTAGAAAGCACAGAATCAGAGTACAGCATGGCTTGTCATGGTGGGAGACAGGTGAGGAGATGGGATTCAGGGGATACAACCTTGCAGTCAGGAGATGAATAAATTCTGGAGACAACCTTCCCCAAAAGAAAAGAGGAATAAGAAGGATCTATTCCAACTGGACAGTGCTAGGCTGGTCATCCTTGCTTGCTGAAGAGTCACCAATGCAGCCTATGCCAGGGTCAGGGAGAGGACTTCTGCTGGATGACCCAACAGTAGCTCTGGTGAGCGTCTCCAAGCAACCAGGCCTTCCTCTGCAGCCTGGGCCTCTTGCATCTGCTGGCCATGTGAGCCAGCCTTGGGAGCAGCCACCAGAGCTACTTGCACCACCTCCCACAGCATGCTGGGGGCAGCCGTGGAGCCACCTGCCTGAAGAAAGCCATAAGCCCATCCATCTGGGTGGCCAGACTCACAGCCAGCTGCCTGAACCCTGCTGGATTTTACTGACACCTGGAGGGTCAGGTGCCAGCACCTGAAATGCATCTACTCTGGAGGTTCCTGATCCTCCTCCTTGGATTCTTAGCCTTGCCCTCATCCCTGCCCAAGCAGCCTTGGCCTGGACCAACCACAGCCCACAAGGATGGCAAGTCTACCCTAGCGAGAAGTAAGCTTACCCCTAGGTGTGGCCTGCTGTCCATAGAGTGTGGGGAGGGCACAGCCTGGGTCCCACCACTGTGTGCTGAGCCACCTTGGGTCAACCTCTCATCTAATTAATCAGTTTACTTGTTTGTTTGGTTGGTTGGTTGGTTTTTCCCTTGGATCTTAAGCACAAAAAAATTGAATTTGAGTCAAACATTTCCAATTCATAGCACATGGTCTTGTTTTATGGCATTTTCTCTTTCTCCCTTATCCTCATTCCCATCCCTTACAGCCTTGGCAGGAACTGTCATGGGCTCACATGTGTACCTAACTATGTCTGTATCCAGCTGGACATTGTGATGCATGCCTTTAATCCTAACACTCAGGAATCAGAAATCGACAAATCTCTGAGTTTGAGGCCAGCCTAGTCTTATACCGTAAGACTCTGTCTCAAAACATCAACAGCAAACCATGTCTGCCTGCTTTGCAGGAGCTGTTTTGATTTGAAATCTCTGACTCATCATGCACTCTGCTTTTCACTCCCCACTCTATACTGCCGGCATCTCAGGTGCTTTGGCTGGTCCATTTCACTGGCTGCTCCCTCAGGACTACCACCAAGTCTGTCTGTATCTTCCCATTGTTGAAAGCAACATTGAGATGAGCATCCTTGCACATGTCCCCAATTAGAACATGTAGAAGGATTTCTCTGTGGTACATCTATCTAGAACAGATGTAAGCTCAGTTTAATTAAAACTGTTGGAGTCCTCTTTAAATAAATGTGCTGGTGTTCACTCACTCCCTTTGTAAGACAGCGTATCTGTCTCCCACGCTCCCCACCACTGGAGGGTATCCACCTGTATCAACCAGCCCGTGCTGCCAAAGCAAGATGCCATAGATGGGGTGGGGCTGAGGTAGTGGCAGTGGAACCTAAACAACAGATGGGTTATTTTTTACATAGTTCTTGCTGGAAATTCAGGTTTAAGGTGCTGACAGGTTTAGTGTCCAGGGAGGAACTTCTCTTGCTGGCACCTTCTCATAGCCTTTTAGAGAAGGAAACACCTGATGTCTTTCTCTTACAAAGATACCAGTCCTATTAGATGAGGGCTGACCCTATGATCTCCTTTAATTATATTTACTGCCTTGAAGGCACTATCTCAAATACAGCTGCCGTTAGGTACCCATGGAGATTGGTTCCAGGTTTCCCCCTTGGATTCTAGAATTTTTGGATGCTCAAACCCTTTACATAAAATAGTTTTGTGTTTGCACAAAACTGATGCAAATCTTTCCTCACGCTTGAAACCATCTCTAGATTACTCATAAGACCCTGCACAGTGCACGGGGCATGTAAATAACTGTTATCGCTTGTTCAGTGAATAATGGCAAGAAGAAAAACTGGACATGTTCAGAATGTAAGGCCAAGGCTGGACTTGACCAAACTTTAGTAAGGCTTGAGAATGTACAAGTAGGCCTGAACTTTGCCTGAACTTTCCCGGAAACCTTGGCACCCAGATAAGGAAAAGTTCTAGTTATATTCACATATGAACAAGTTTCAGCTCAGCACTCCCTAGCTACAAAACAATGTACCCAGAATATACCAATCTATGTCATAGCTATAGACCAATCAGCTTAAAGGTTATGTGGTATCAGTGTATCCAACCAATCAGCTTAAAGGTTATATGGTTGCTAAGGAAAAAGTTTGAAAATCCCCTCAGTGTGGCATCCTGCCTTCTGCGTGGGGGCTCTGGAGGTCCACCCCGATGTGTAGGAAGGACATATTGGTACAATAAACCTCATGCTCTTGCAACGATTCGTGCCTCGGTGTTTTTCTCGGGGTCTCACCTGATAAAGAAGACCCAGAGTGGGCTCCTTGTAGTCTCTCTGTGGCTTCTCAAGAACACAGGTAATTTTTTCCAAATAATTCCAATTCACAGTTGATTGAATCTGTAGATAGAAACCTACAGACACAGAAGATGGGCACTATACTCCTCCCAAATGTCACCCACTGACCTTGCTGAACAACAATAGTTTCAAATTCATCAATATCTCTTTATATAGTTTGTGTTTGGAGCCTTAAGGTCTGTCACATCCTGGAATTACTCTGTCTTTTTCAACAGTGATTTGGTTTTACCTTCCACACCAACGGTGTTAATCTACACCTCGGGCATTTATCTCTGTGTGCATCTGTGCATGGAAAGTAAAGACCCAGCCTCATTTCTGCCCATATGAGTCAGTTTCCCAGCCCATCTACTAAATGATCAAGTTCCCAACAGAAGGACTCTTTTTTGTGTTCCATCTACTTACAGACCTGTTTCTTGGGTGATAAAATACTTTGTTATACCTCTGTGGAATGCTGCCTTTTCTAATAGGCTTCTTATTCTCCCATTAACTTTAGAGTGTGTTGAGTTCCTTTTAAAGGTCTCATCTGGACATTAGAATACAGTCACATTGAATCTGTCTGTATATTTAAAGGAAATGAATACTTCTGAGTGGGAGATGCTGCCAACAGGCTTAGAACATTGTTAATCAGATTTTACTTTATGGAATGATTTTATTATTATAATCCTAGTTGGTGTTTTTGGTACAACTAGGAGAGTTCTTTTCCTTTTTTGGGTTTTTGAGACAGGGTTTCTCTGTTGCAACTCTGGATGTCCTGGAACTCACTCTGTAGACCAGGCCGACATCAAACTCACAGAGGTCTGTCTCTGCCTCCCATGTGCTGAGATCAAAAGTGTGAGCCACCACCGCACAGCTGGAGATTTCTTAAAAATGGATCCATTTCTTCTCTATGAGAGACATAGAGACATGAATATATCTTCAGCAGAAAGAAGATACACTTGGCTCACCCAGGCCATACTCCCACCCTTCCACAACAATATTCGCATCACCATCCCTTCTCCATTTCCAGTTATTGCACAAGGCCTCATGAGGCACAATGCCGAAAGCCGGATCCAGAGCATGCGCCTCCTAGACCGTCTAAATGTCTCGGGAATGGCAGCCCCAGGGATGGTGGGCTGGCTAATCAGTGGCATGAACTTCCAGCAGCAGCAAGAGATCAGGTGAGACCTTGAATCCCACTCCAGCCTCTGGGGATACTCTACAGATTCTGGGTCAGAGGGTAGAACTGGCAAAAACAGAGCACAAGTCTGTGAAGAAGGAAAGCATTCCAACTTAAGGACAACAAGACGCAAAGCCACAGATGAGAACAAGCTGGGGCCACTCAGGAGCTGTTGGGGGAGGAGGCACACCAGAGCAATTAACAATAACAGTTCAGAAGCAGACACATCTGCACTTAGAGCCCACCTTTGCCACCAACTTTGGGGAAATTGCTTGGCCATTTTAAACTCATTTGTAAAATAGACACAGAACAGAGCCTGGATAAACATCTGAAATGTCAAAAAAGACCAGGGCTACAACCAGACACTTGAATCTCCATTCAAGTAGGGTATAGCTTTGTGGATCTGCACAAGCAGTGGACTACACTGCCCACAGATCTTGGGCCCTCACCAGAGAAACACAGTGATGGTCTCACCTTCAGGAGATGCTTGGGACTCTGACAGCCCTGCACAGAACATTTGTGAGGAACACAAGTGCTATATAACCCTTGGTAGCTGCGATTTCCATGGCAGAACTGGGTACATCCTACCCACACTGAAACTGCTCCCTTGAACCTTCTATTTCCCAGGTCTCCATTCTGCCCTAGCAGTGCCATAGTTCTTCCTGCTCTGCCCCAAGCAGAGCTTGACCTGCACTCCTCATTTCTCTCTATCTGAATGAGCAACAGTAGCAGGGTTTTCCTGTGAAACATGCAGCCAAAATCACCTCTTTTTAGTCATTCCTCTAACAAATGCTACAATTATCATCAAATATCTACTGTGTACAAATCACATTGACAATAGAGCTATGAACAAGACCTGTGATCTTTACCTTTGAGGGCCTTGCATCCCAGTGAGATAGGCCTCAAAGATAACTAATCTCAGAGAAAGAAATCTACCAGGAAGACATATTTAGCAAGGTGAGGGGTGGGAGTGATGTGGCTAAAACCTGTCACTTCAAGGTGACCCTGGCACGGAGATAAGAGGGCAAATGACACGAGGGATATAGGAGAGTAATCAGGGGAGAAGCTTTAGGTTCAAAGGCCAAGAGGTAGGAAAGGGATCAATCTGTTTGAAGAAGAGAGAGTTCCCCCACCCTGCACATCTGGCTGAGCAAAGGGTGAGTGAGTGGCAGAGGTGGGGAAAGCAAGGCCACAGGGCAATTGTGTAAAGACCATGCAGGTCTTGGGGGCTGCAGTGTACAGTTTGTGTCTTATTCCAAGGGTAGGGAGGAACCAGGGGACAAGGGGAAGTATGAAAGCCACCCAGGCTGCCTCATGGAGAATCATCTATAAAGAGATCGCAGCAGGGAGCCCAGAAGGGGTGAGAGCAGAGGTGGGCAAACTCAGGATGCATATTAGAAGGAGGTCAAGACGGTTTGCAGGTAGCAAGTGGGGGTACAGTGTGGGGAGAAGCCGAGGAGCTTCGCTGTGGACTCTCAGGTGATAGGATTGTCAATTAAGAAGGGAGCCTTGGTGTGAGAAGAGGCTCAAGGTCCTGGGATGGCTACCTGTCAACATCTGGCTCTGGACTACACAATCTACAGCTGTGGGGAGTACTTCGCGAGCCCTGTGACAGCTGTGGCCACCCAGGCTGTCAGAGCATACACACCAGCTTCTGATTCCCAGCCTTATCACCTGAGCCTCCTTGCAGACAAGGCCGGCCTGGTCTCTGAGTTGCCCTCCCTCATCCTTGTGGGGCCCCTGCTTTTTCCACATGTAGCATCAACATCACCAATGTGCAGCTGGACTGTGATGGGATCCAGATGGCTTTCCCTAAAGAGTGGTTCTCCGCAAACATCACACTTGAATTTGACGTTGAATTCAGACTGTGAGTCCTACCCAACAAAGTAGCCTCCCTGGGGCACTGCTCCTCCTTCCTTGGGACCTGGGGGCTGGGGGTGGAATACAGTGGGGTGGGGTAAGGGAGGGGAGGGATGGGGTGAGGTGAGGGAGGGGTGGGGTGGGTGGGGGTGGGGGTGGGGTGGGTGGCAGTCTAGGAAATCCAGATCTTTCTGATCTCAACCTGAACTCAAATTCTCACTGTGACCTGATAGGAGTCACTCTTCCCTTAACCTTGATTTCTTCTGCTGCAGCAGAGATGAAACTCACAGTGGAGAGGGTCAATTGTTCATTCAAACCCATGTGATGTCAGTAGCTGGGTCCCATGAATGAAAGGAGGGGAGCCACTCCCATTCCTTCTCTCTCTCTGCTCATTCCCCTCCAGCTCAAACTTTCTGAAAGAGAACTGCACAAGGAACCAGCCACGTGGAAAAGTTCTTAAAATAGCAGCCTTCACTCAACCCTTGAATTTCCATAGATCTCCTAAGCAACTGATCTCCTTAAGTGACTTTCAAAAAAGTCACTCTAAGTCCCAGAGTGGGGCGTGGGGGTGAGAGTGGGTTAGTGGTAGAGCCCACACTTAACAGGCCCAGGCTTTGTGTTCCGTTTCTAGTACCAGAAACAGAAAAACAAGCATAGACATCACTATGGTCGATGGCTGCTCTCTCCTTACTCACTAACCTAGGGTTTAGAGGACATGGGCTGTTGGGAAGACGGTGGGTGGTGCCTGGCTTTGCCACTCTTCGTGCTGGCTGCCCCCACCTCCTTCCACTCAGTCCCTTCTGCCTCCTCCTCTCTCACCACAGGCCCTTCAATTCGAATGTCATCAAAACTCATGCCTGCATGGACCTCACTGCAGAGTCCTGGCTGGTGAAGGACGAATTTGGCCGGAGGGAGCTGGTGATGGGCAGATGCCGTATGGAGCCCAGCAGTGGGGGCTCACCCATGTCTGCTGAGTAAGCCCTCTGTCCTCCCAGGGCAGTCCTGACTCGTGAGCAGCTGTGGCTTCAAATCCCCACACACCCTCATGAGTCCTAGCAGATCTCATCCTTTCTCCTGTGTCCCCACGTGGGCAGGGCTGTGCCACACTCCCAGGGTCCAGGCTCTTCCTCCCTGTGTTCCCTGACTCTTCACTCCATTCTTCACCCACCACAGAAATAACTTCCTAAAGCAGAACTCTGCTCCTTCCCCCATGTTCGTGCTCAAAGCCTCTGATGGGGAGAACAAATTCAGAAGTGCCTCTTGAGCCCCTCTGTCTTTGTCCCTGCCTGGTTCTGTGGCCGTTTGTCCTCCGTTAGCAGTCACTCATCTTCACATCCCTGTGCCTGTACTTGGTGATCTTTCTTCTAGAATGCCTTTCTGGCCTTTCTAAGCACTTCACGAAGATATTCCCAGGTATTTCTCAAGAATCTCCTAGTGCCCGGAACCCTGCCTAATGCTAGAGGCACCAGGGTGAACAAGACAGGAAGGAGAATTTCATGGAGCTCTGGGATCTGACTGACCAACCGTCCCCCTCAATAGACTGCTGTGGAGGGTGTGCTGATTTCTTTCCGTAATTCCCGAATGCTGAACCATGACACTCTTCGTGAATGCCTGCTCATGTGACACCTAGACTGTAGCAGACGTAGGCAATGTAGAGGAAGACCATGAACTCTAGTGCGCTCCTGCCATGGTCCTGATAAGCATCAGCACTTATCCTCCGTGTGACCTTGGCCCTGTCACATCACAACTCTGGGTCCCTATTGACTATGGCTAACAAGAATACCGCCCTAGAAGGCCAGAGGTTTTGAGATGGGAGAGTATGTTCAGCACACACCTCCCAGCATTAGTGTGGCCTGGATTGATTCATTCTGTCCTGAATTCCCACCTCTTTTCCTAGGGCAGTCCCACCCAAGATGAAACATTTTCTCCACAACCTCAGAGAAAGCCTGGGGAGAGTTATCCCGAACCTAGTAGAAAGTCAGGTAAGTTTAAGGAAACCATCAGCCCTGTAGACATCCGTGAATCTGAGGACCAAGGCACACGTATGTATAGTTTAGCAGAGAACTTCTAATTCTGGGCTTTGGAACCTGAAAGCAAATCTCTGCTGCCATCAGATTTGTTTCCACAGGCTACAGACAGCCTCCCTAAGTGTCCATGTTCTCATCTGTAGCACAGACACTGCTGAAGTCCCCACCTAGTAGAGCTGTGTGGGGCCTTGGGGTCCTTCCTAGCCCTGGCTGACCTTCTCTCTGTGTTGGGGGCCTAGGTATGTCCTCTGATCGGTGAGATCCTCCGGCAGCTGGATGTGAAGCTGTTGAAAGGTCTCGTGGGTGAGTGTTGAGGTTCATCCTGGGAGGCCTCCTTGGGATTGATAGGAACTGAGGGAGAAGTCACGGATCTCATATGCTGTAAGAACACATTATAGGGACTCTATGCCAATGCCTCCCCAACTGAGAGAGTGGGGACAATAGAAGGAAGCCTGCCAACTGGATTGTACCTTACCAAGTCACCAGACCAGAAATTCTAGCTTCTCCCAAGAGTTCTGTAAGTTCAGTAGGAAGGACACCCCTATCTAAACTCAAGATCACCGTGCTCCAGAGACAGGTGGGACTGCCTCAGCCCCTGCCCTGGTGGAGCTCACAGTCTTGGGAATGAAGAACAGGAAGTTATCCATCAGGGGACGTCATTCTGAGCAGCCCAGACCTTGGAGGGTTAATGGGGAAGCACTCCCTTCTCTGTGGACCTGGGGACTAGTAGGGTCACCTAACAACGTGGCTCCCCTTCTCCTTTTCAGAACAGGTGGCTGCTCATAATCTTGACCAACCCTGAATCAGTCAAACCTCAGGCACCAGGCTCGAAGGGCCTTCCGCTACCTGCCGCGGGTCAGAAGGAAGTACTACCAGTTGAGATCTTAAGTCTCTCTAAATGTGGGGCTTCTGCTGTCTCCTGGAAATATGACCCCCCAGGTCCCAAGACATACCATCCTCTCCAACAATAAACTCCAACTCTGAAGGATTCACTAGCCCCACCCAAAGGGTACACCGGCCCCACTTTCACCCCAGCCCTCACCTTGAGCTTTAGAACAAATATCCCTGGTTTGCTATCAGCCCAGTAATGGTGGGTAATGCCCACTCTAGCCTGCTGTCTGCAGCCAGGGACCTTGCTCAAAGCAGGGAGAGGCCAGAGGTATCTTACTCCTTATTAGTTTAATGTGCCATGCCTGTTGCTAGGCTCCCAGAGGGTACAGAGAAGGCCTAACAGAGCAGAAATGCAAAAGAGATCCAGGATCAGACCAGATTCAGCTCTATAAATGCATGGCTCTGTGAGCAACCACTGTGTCCCAACCCCAGTGCAAGAGATGGTGTAGAGGGCGAGCTCAGCAAAGGTTTGGGGTAAAATGAACGGATAACTCCTGGGAATGCACTATCTGTGTCTTAGACAAAGGCTGTCACCCTTTGGGCTCTGTCACCTGTGATGTGGGAATAACAGCTCTGCAGCTCCCCTGACACACTGGGTGTGCCGCCACCACTTCAGGAAACGGGCAACATTCAGTCACGATGAGCTTCGCACCCACTGAATGATGTAGCAGGCTCACTACGAGCTATCAAAAGACAAGGGTGTCATGGCAGCTATGTTCCTGAATGCCTCCAGAGAATGGACAGGCAGGTAGGAAGGTAGGAGAGCCACACACGGTGATGAAAATGACCCTACACTTCACACAGCCATTCGGGTGAATCTGCCAAAGTTGCATCAGAGAAGCCCAATCTGAAGAGCACTGTTTTGCAGCTCCTATGGTACTGAGGTCAAAAATAGCAAAGCTAATGCACACTGCTAGAGGTCCGGGTGATTACAGTAGGGTTCAGCAACAGGGAGGGATTTCCAGAGATCTGGTTATGGTCTATTTCTTGACCTGGGTGCTGGTTACCGGGAAGAGTGTTCAGTCTGTGGAAAAGCTATTCATGTATGTACCTTTTTCTGAGATGTGGTATATTTTAACAATTTTTAAAATAAAGTATTTAGCATGAAGCACATGTGTGTGGAGTATATAATCATTTGCAAAATATTTTCCATGTGGAAAATGTTTATTCGAAGCCATTTAATTATTTGCCTACTGGCTATTCAGTGATTGAATGTTGATTCCCACCCAAACCCATTAACAGTTGAGGATCAATATAACACACATATCATTAATAATAGCATGGGCTAGAGAAACAGCTCTGTGGTTAAGAGTACTTACTGCTCTTCCAGAAGTCCCAATTTCAGATCCTAGCATTCATGTTGGCTGGCCCCCAACTGTCTGTAATTCCAGCTCTAGGAGAATCCAGCACCCTCTTCTGGTTTCCACAGACATATGCATGGCATATATACACACACACACACACACACACATATATATACACATATGTATATTTATATATGTGTGCATGTGTGTATGTAAGTATATATATGTATATATGTGTGTGTACATGCATATATATATACATAAATTAAAATAAACCTTTAAAATACATAAATAATAGTTGCACATATAATAAGCACTTGACAAGTCTTCAACATCTCATTAAATGCCTCACAGCAACTTTGTAAGGTACAAAAGCATCACCCAGTTTACACATGAGAGTTCTGAAAGAGAAAATTACTTGCCTAAAGTCACACAGAGAGCCCTGTTAACCTCATCAATAACACACAGGCAGCTGGATTCCAAAGCGCACACTCTTCATTGTGAACCCCCACCCCCAGCTCTTCCCTTCCTCCCTCCCTCCTGACACCCTCCTCCAGCCTTCCTTCCCACTCAAAGGGAATATGATGAAATCCAGGTTCAGGTGAACTAACAAGCTCAAACAAGGAAGTGTCAACGGCTCAGAGATGAGAAGGGGGCCAGGGAACTTCTTGTCTCCATCTTTCAACTCAACACCCCTAATTCAAAATGCTTCACCAGGGATTTGTAACACTAAACGCCGTGTTCTCAAACATTTCACCTGATAGCCTTTGGCCTTGAGTCAAAGAGCAAACATAAGAGGGCTAAGCCAGAGGCTGCCTGCTTCCTTGGGGGACAACTTTTGTTTGCGTTCCTCCTGGTGCCTCCCGGGTCATCTCAAGAGTTTCCTGAGGATGCCTCCCTGGTGTTCTCCAATTCTATCTTCATTTTAAGGTTCATGGAGTCAGAGGCTCATCCCACTTGCTCTCAGAAGAGCTTGTTTGAATACAGGCATGCTCTTGGGGTCCACAGTGAGTGGTGGCTAAAGCAGGAATTTATCCCCAAATAGAACTTTTGTCCAGGTCCTATCTGGGGGTGCCTTAAACCTTCGGGCGATTGGTGTCCAGGGACCCTTTGAATTGGGTGTGTAGCTGGAGTTACACCACTTTCCCCAAACTTGAACCTCTCACAGCCTTGTGGGGTATTTTGTGGTTAACTCCATGTTATAAGTAAAGAAAAAAACCTAGCTCAAAGAGGAGAGGCCTTGAAAATGTTCTAGAGATTTCCCTCATGGTTCCTCTAGTAGAGTGATGTACTGAACACTTTAAAGTCCACTGAGGACATTAACTTTAGCTTGAGTCATCACCACAGATTTTTTAATTCAAAAATGAATGAAACAGAAAAGAAAGAAAAGAATAAGGAAAAGGAGGAGGAGTGAGACATCTTTCCCAGGCCGTTCAGCTAGTAACGAGCTCTGCCAGGTTAGGGACTCCGAGCCCACTGACATCATGACCGATGGGAGGTCTCCAGAGAACACGGTCGGTTTTTTGGGAACTGAAGATTGCAAACTTGTCCTTGAGAGGCACTAAAGCAATACATCCATAAATGATAATTGCCTGATGTCACCTCCCTCCAGCTGAGGTGACCTCAGTCAGGTCACAGCCTTCTCTGAACCTCAGTTTCCCCCCAAAGGATTGTTACAAGTGGTATAAGTGCCCAGATCTCCTAAGAGGATTTTGCTACTGTTTGTTCTCAATGCCGGTGAGGTCAGTCTCAAGGCAAGGGGAGTGGGCCTATGGCTAACGCTACTTGAAACAATCCATTACATCTACTTTCTCATCAAAACTCTCTCTTTTCCTCCCTCCCTTCCTCCATTCCTACCCTCCTCCTCTGGTATTTCCAAGCCCATCTGAAAACCCCCTCAAATTCACCTCCCATGTACCCCATTCCCAAGCTCTAGAGAGCAAACCTGGGATAGACTGTAATCTTTTGACAAGGAATCTCATCTCTGCTCTTTACAAATGAGGCCCATATGGTTTGGGGCTGTAGCTCAGTGGTCTTTGGGGTGCCTTAAACCTTCTATATCACTCTGCTATATCCTGAGAGATTTTCCTTAACCTTTGCAAATTATGCCTTTCTGTTCTTGATTAAAAAACAAAACACAACTGTGATCCACACATGTCACCAGAACAAGCCTCTGAGTCGGTGTCTGGGAAGGACGGGGAATGGGTCTCATCGGTGTCACTGTGAGGGAAAGCTGGCTATGGAACATTAACTGCACGGCCTGCTGCTGTGTGCCTGCTCAGGAGCTTCCCTACTGGGGCACCAAGCATGAAGCCAGGGAACTCCTGAAGGAGCAATTCCAGCAGAAGCAGAAATGAGGCATTAAATTTCCTAAGTCTAGGGTTTGGGCCCAGCTAGTGAGAGCAGGTGGGTGGGTACCAAGGGCAACATGGATGGGGGTGGTTCAAGATCCAAAGGCCCTGGCCTATTGTGATGGTCACACAAAACCATACTAGGTCAGCCTTCACACAAGTTCATCCTGAAAGAAGAAACCATTTTTACCGAGTGTTCCTTTGGTGCGTTTGCCTGATCTGGGACTTTTAAAACTCAGAGTGCTGAAAGCAAGCATCTAAGGGCATGAAACCAGAGTTCCCACCCTCAAGACTAGACAATCCCGTATGCTGGGGTGGGGGTGGGAAGACTCCAAGAGAAACTGAAGAGAACACAGCTCCAGTGGGTCCCAAAGGCATCACATGCTACCTCCCTCCCTCCAAGGCAGAACTCAACATGGATGGATTCAGGAAACCCCATAGATATGCTAAGTGGGGTATAGAGGGTGCCTGTGCCCACACCCCTGCCCAGAGCCAAGACAATGGATGACTCAAGGAGAGATGGTGAACCAGAGGGCTTCGGTGGGTACAGGCAGCTGGACTAGCAGTCCCCCGTAGTCCTGCTTGAGGCCCACAGAGGGGAAGGGTGTAAACAGTGCTGTATGTCCAAGGAAGAGACAGTAATTGCTAAATCTGAGGAAGCCAGGTGGCATGTGATGTCCCTATTTTTCCAGTTGAGAGGAAGGACAAGGTAGCCTCCTCTGAGCACCTTGGTATAGGTAGAGTCCCTGGAGCAGGAAGGAGACCTCGGGGGAAATAAAGACGTTTCTGAAACTAGGTAAAATGCCACCAGAAGTAGCAGGTGGTGAGCAAAGCCAAGCCAGATGGATACCAGCCCCCCAAGCGTGCTCCATGTTCTCCCCTCAGCCCTGAGGTGTGTGATACCATCTCCATCTTACACAGGAGGGAGGAACTTCCACAAAGTGGCCCACCCAAGTCAGCACACAGCTAGGACCCAACCTGTGCTGTTCTTTGCCATAACCCAACCTCCTGTCTTCAAAAGATTCCCATTAACTGAACACACAATCCCAATTCTTTTCCAAGCCTCATTTACCTCCATTTACCCAAAGATTAGCAGGAACCTGTGCAGAGAAAGACCTACTCTCAGACCAAGCATGGGGCATGACCTGTAATCCCAGCACTCATGAGTCTGAGGCAGGAGGATATGTTCAAGGCCAGCCTGGGCTTCATAGTGACTTCAAGCCAATCCCATGCTTGGCCTGGCTGTTCTCAAGACTTAAGTCTTGAGACTATCCCTGACTCGGTTTTCCTCACTGTGAAATAGTCCTCACAAGCCTAAGTAGTGGAGAACAATGCTTCATTACTTTATCCGAGAAAGGATACGGGTAAGGGAAGAGACCGGAGGCTGCAGGATCCCTCAATCCTGGCAATCAATCATACCGGAGAGCAAGTGTGGGGAAGGTTGGAGCCCCAGTTTCGCACTGTAGAAACCCAAACCTCACCTTGCCAGGATGAGTGGACCTGGCACAGGCTAGAGCCTGGCAAGTGTTTGCTCCTGGCATTATTTCCTTGCTATTGTTATCCAATGAGTTGACTTCTAACTATGCCATTTCCTCTCTGGACCACTTGTGTGAACTGAACCTCAGTTTCCTCCTCTATCACCAAACAGCACTGACCTTTCTGTCCCAAGACCTTAGGAGGACCAACAGACACATGACTACAATACACTAGGGGCGTGAGAAACAAAATTCCCCCTCCCCATACACACACACACACACACACACACACACACGAAATTGAGAGCTCAAATTGGGGCCAGCAAATATATTTTGACTTCTGACACTATGGGAATGAGAATTTACCAACTGGAGAAAGAATAAGACTAGGAGAGAGGGCACAAGAGATGAGAGCAAGGACCAAGTTTCCTCAGTCATCGACTGGCCTGCTCCTTTCAACACGGAAAATCTGATCTTCCAGCCACTTGTGAGCATGGGCCTTTTACCTCTGCCTCATGCATGAAACCATGAAGTCTTGAGTAAGCCTCCATCTCAAATTTTCTTGTTTAATTTGTGGACCAAACAGCTTAACTGACTCACCTGTTAATGTGATTGACAATTATTTACTTTGGAGAGCCCTGCAAGATGCTTCTACATTGCAGAACTTAGAATTATCTCGAAGCGCATCATCCAATATCAGATTTCTCAATTCCCATTCTATAAAAGGGGCTAATTCCTCTGTGGCAGAGGCGGTAGGAGAGAAGCTCAGGAGAACCGCTGAGACTTTGAAACTCAGGTGAGACCTGCCCTTTCCTCCTCTCCACAGCAGTTCTGTGTAGCAGGGGGCCAAGCCCCTCTCTGTACACTGGCGCTGGTGGGAACTATACTGTCGCTAACTGGGAACCTTACAAGAGAAACAGCGATGGCCATGGTCAGGAGCAAGGCCTGGCCATTCACTCACCTTTCCTAGAATGGGCAGCATTGATATAGCAGAGCACTCAGCGTGCCCTATGTAAAGGCTCTAGGGAAGAAATTTCAACTTGAGGTTACCATCACAGGTCGAGATGCTGTCTGTGCTCGTGTGACCTTTGACATTACGTGGCTCTTGATGGTATCCACAAACCATCCTGGCCTGAACACAGACAAAGAACCATAGCAGAGATGATGGCTGAGCAGTTCAGGTCTTCAGCCTCTGCCATGTTGGAGCCTCTCCATCCACACTGCAGAGCAGGGCTGAGGGCCACCACAGTCACATCCCCCAGCCCAAGAGCAAATCTGATGGTCAGTTAATTAAACAGAAGCTCCCGGGTCAGGCAGGCCTGACTTCAGATCCTCTCACTGCTGCAACTTGTGACCTCGGGGGAAATTGCCCGCAGTCACCTCTGCTCCAACCTGTGCAGTAGGGGCTGTTTGTGCCCACGTCTGAGGATGTGGTGACGATGAAGCTGGTCACTGAGTGTAGCAGCCTGTGGCCTCAGACAGACTACACTATGGCAGTGTTAGCTATTATTGCTAGTCATCAGCCTCTGGGGTTCTGAGATGAGATGATGACAGTCCCACCACCTGGGGACAGAGCAGGCAGGGCAGAGATTCCTCTGCTATCCATATCACAGTGGATTTGTCGTTCTGTCTGCAGACATCAAGAGAGATGTTTCTAGTTGGGAGCCTCGTCGTCCTCTGTGGGCTGCTGGCCCAGAGCACAGCCCAACTGGTAGGCCTGCCCTTGCCACTGGGCCAGGGCCTGCCTTTGGCTGTGACCCCAGATCTGCCTTCAAATCCTACGAACCATCTTGCTGGAAGCTTCACAGATGGTGAGTCTATGACAGGGTCTTCCAGGGTATGTGCACGTGTGTGTCTGGGTTTACACATGTGTGCTCTAGTATATCCAAACTCACCGTACCAGGAAGGGATGCAAGAGTAACGAAGAGGTGTGAGGGCCCGAAGTCAGCAGACATGACCCCTGAGACCCTTTTCCCCTTTGCAGCTCTCAGCGGTGGCCTCCTGTCTGGGGAACTGCTGAAAATTTTGGAACATATCCCACTCTTGAATGTTATAAAGTCTGGAGGAAGCAATTCTAATGGCCTGGTTGGGGGCCTACTTGGAAAACTGACTTCATCGATCCCTCTCCTGAACAACATCCTTGAGTGAGTTGCTCCAAAGAGGGATTTGGTTCCCATTAGCAACTGAAGACATGCCAACCTCAGGCATCAGCCCTACAGAGGGAGAGGGTGGGCTGAGCACAGAGCTGGGACTCTCAGTCCCCAGGCCTCTCTCCACTCTGGCAGGAACAGTGGCCCTTTTGCACCTGTAGTTGCCCCAATCCTAAGACATATCCTGGACCCCAACAGCATTTATCCCCCATGACAACCCTTCCATGGCAGCTCCATAATCCCAGGTCCACAGATGGAGAAACTGAGGCACAGAGATGTGCCTGTGCTCACACAGCTAGGGTGATGCAGAGTCAGGAGTCTAACTCGGAGAAGCCCAAAGCTGGGCCTTTCCCACCCACTGCAGTCACTGTTCAGCCCACCCGGGGCATGTGAGTGGTGGTGGGCCTACCCTCCTCAGCTGTACCCCCTGTCACTCACACCTGTTGTGGTGCTTCCCAAGAGCCACCCCAGAGCCTCCTAGGCACAAAGCCACAAGGGGGAGCTTGTTGCCAGTGACCAGATACCCAAGGCTGAGTCCCTAGTAAGACAGGATCAGAGCCACTGCTGAGGTTCCCAGGTCCCTATGCCTCTGCTTCCTGACCTAGAGACAGGCTTCAGTTTGGTTTCCATAAGAACTGTCTGTGCTGGATGGCCCGAGATCAGGTACCTGGTCTCCTGGAAGATGGTTTCTCTGTCTGTGAGATGCAGATTGTACACACAGAGAAATACTGTTGAGGAGACCAGGGAAGGTGTGAATGCCTGGCACTATGGATGACTCAGAGAAGGTTTCCTTCCACCCTTTTGGGTTCTTTCCAACTTCTGCTCTTTAATCCCTGTGATAAGCACTGAGGGCTGATCTGCTACTGCAGTTTATGACAGAGCAAGTGATTTCCCACTGTAAGTCCTGTGCAAGATTTATTCGAGTTGCCATGTGTCTTTTATGTGTGCACTGACAGTCCGTCCATCCATTCATCTATCTTTCCTTTCTTTCATCTAGCTACTTCCCCTTCTATCCAACTGTCTACATATACAGCTGCCCCTCTCCCTGCTAACCCACAGAGCCACCCACTTGCTTTATAAGGTTCTGCGCTGTTGGGTGCAATCCCTTTCCTCAAATACCTCCTAGACCTGAGACAGACAGAGGACCTTGTATGTTAGGATTCAATTGGGGCAAATTCAAGGAGGGCGGGTGTGGCCCTCCTGTCTTCCTCGTCTCAGGAAGCCAGCTCTTCCTCTGAGACAGGTAAAATTTTGTGTGGAAAGTGGTTTTCAGGTTTAAGACTTGAGGCACTGGTTTTTATCCCTCTAATGTTGCCCCCTGAACAGCATAAAAATCACTGATCCCCAGCTGCTGGAACTTGGCCTTGTGCAGAGTCCTGATGGCCACCGCCTCTATGTCACCATCCCTCTGGGCCTGAAACTCAAAGTGAATATGTGAGTAGGTCCCAAGTGGGTGGGTAAGGGGATTGCTCACTAAGAGAGAGCTTGGTGGGATGGGAAGCAGCAAAAGCCTTGGTCTCCAACCTTAGCGCATTCACTACTATGCTGAGCAAACTTGGCCACATAGGAAACTCACTTGACCTCTATGAGCCTTGCTTTCTCCTACTTGGGAGATGAGGACAACCATGAAAAGGGCAGGGTCAGGTAAGGATGACACTCTTATCAAGAAGAAGCCCTCCTCCTTGAGATGCTGGAAGGCTGTTTCTCCCTTTTCTGGCAGGCCCCTGGTTAGCAGTCTTTTGGAATTCGCTGTGAAGCTGAACATCACTGCAGAAGTCTTAGCCGTGAGAGACAATCAGGGGAAGATCCACCTGGTCCTTGGTGATTGCACCCACTCCCTTGGCAGCCTGCAAATCACCTTGCTCAATGGGTGAGACAGCAATGTGGAGTGATGGAACAGTGGGTGGATAGATGAGTAAGAGGATACAAAGGGAGAAATGTTTGTGTGGAGGTGGGTGGGTAGATAGATTGAAGGTGTGTTTGGCAGGCAACAGGAAAATATACAGACATGGGCAGAAGTGAATGAAACATAAAGCTCGCTTATCCCTTGTTAGAATGGCCATTTTAAATGCTATGAAAAATCAACAGTGTAAACATTGTGAGTTTTCAATGGCATTGATATTTTTTCTCTGTTTTACCTACTTCGTGGACCTTCACCAATATTCTATCCAAAATTATCTAATTATTACAGAGACAAATTTTACTACCACGAATTGCTCAAAAAGTACGCTAGGTGGCGCTAGAAAACATCATTCTGTTTATTACGCAGTCGTGTTCATAATAGAAAGGCCAGTTTTATAATGAGTTAGGCAAGAAATAGTTTGAATTTAAGCCCCACCTACTACAGGGAATGTGAACTTCACTTGTACTTCTCCAATTTTGTCTCATCTTATTTATTAGTAATATGAAACTACATTGAGATTATTGACGGAATCCCGCTAAGAGGTAACTAGACGCAGAGCCTATTGGGATTGCTTGTTCCTGTGGCCTGTCACATGGGAAGGCCCAGTCACACATAGTGTATAGGGCCTGTCCACACCATGGCTCACATTTACTAAACACATATTTGGATTTGTGTGTATCATTGCATTGAGACCCCCAATGGCAACTATATACTAAGCACCGGTTATGCATTCATGGACTCCATGCAGTCTCATTGCCTTCTATGTCCCTGAAAGTGTTGGTTTGCTCTACATTCATCTGTGCATGCACAATTGGGTTGGGTGTAACTCTCTTCATCTGGGGTCCTTGCTGTTCGTCTGCCATGGACATGAATGGGCAAGGCCTGGCCTCGGATACTGGGTACAAATACTGAGTGTGCTGCTCAGTGACCAACCAAAGCCTCTGAGTCCTACCAATGCCTCTTCTCTTCCAGAGTCACTCCCCTTCAGAGTGTTTTAGACAACCTCACAGGGATACTGACAAAAGTCCTCCCTGACCTGGTGCAGGGCAAGGTAAGGGGTCACAAGTGTCAATCCCCTGTTCCTTGGGTCTTAGAGTTTCTCAGGCAGAGCTAAACTGAGCTACACTGTGTAGCTGATTGCTACTGTGTTACTCAGCAAGAAAGACAAGAGACACTTCTGATAGATGCAAACCCTGCCAGACTTCAACAGAAGAACCTACCTGTCAGGGCAAACGCCGTACTGAACAGTGGAACCCTGATCATCTGATCTTAGGTGTTTTTGATACAGAAGCTCCTCAGGTGTTCTATTTATACAAAACTCTGCCCTCCTCATCCAAAGGCCTATTTGCATAATGAAGGAAACCTGTAACCTACTCTCATCGCACAACCCTTTAACAGCCGAGCTATGTCACCTTTACAGTGGGGAAATTCAAGGCCTAAGGGAAGTGCTCTCTCCTTGTTGCTGGAGACTATGAAAGGGAGGACCACAAGAATTCCTCCACAGCAACTTTGTTCTTCCACAATGGCTCTGCCAGAGAACAGTGAGCAGGTGCAAATTATGATGAAGCAACCATCTTAATCACAGGTTTACATAAAGCCAATACCTTCAGATAATACAAACTGCCAAGGCCTAGACAGCCCTTCCCTCAACAATGTATTATAAACATAACTAGAAAAAACTTCTCCAAGCACTGTAGGAGAAATATCCACCCATCAGTCCATCTGTCCTGTGATCCAACTGTCTGTACTACTTCTTTCCACTGCTCTAAACACACTGGTTGGCTTCTTCTGGGCTGTAGAAATTATCCCTGGACATTCCACCTTGGGCAGGTGCTTCTCCAAGGGTCTCCTTGCAGAAAGTCCTGTACCTAACTTCCCTCTCTGCCCTGGGTCAGGTGTGTCCTCTGGTCAATGAGATTCTCAGCGACTTAGATGCCACCCTGGTGCATGATATTGCTGGTAAGTGCTGTTTCCAAGTGCTCTCCCACTCCAAGAAGCATCTGTTTCCCCCCAAGGACATCATGGGACTGCTGGGCCTTGTTGACCTCATTTCTTCCTCTTTGGGAGTACCTTTATTCCCATAAATGGTCCAGATGATTTTGAGGTGAAGCCTTCCTCCTCCTCTCAGCCTGACCTGAGAACAGCTGTGCTGTCTGGAGGAAGAGGCTCAGCCTCCCCTATATCCCTGAGTGTGATAAGCATGGCTGGTGGCTGAAAGCCTTACTGAACTCCTTCACCATCAGATCATAACTCTAATCTGGCCTTTGTGTTTGTTTTTGTTGTCCAGAACTACTGATCCATGGAACACAATTTGTCATCAAGGTCTAGGCTTCCCAGGAAGGGAGGACCTGCCTTAGTTAAGCTGGTGAGTCCTGTTCCTCAATCCTCAGTATTTAAGGATTGGCTATAATCCTTCAAGAAGGAAACATTGTTCTAGAGACAATGTCGTCGTTATTAGTCAGTTTTCCACCACACTATTGAAACACCTAAGATAATCAACTTTTAAAGGGAAAAAGGTTTCTTTTGGCTCATGGTTTTACAGACCCAGTCAATGGCCAATTGTTTTATTGCTTTGGGGCCATGATAAGACAGTGTGCTATAGTGGAGGAAGCAAAATGAGAGACAGCAAGAGGTAGAATTCCACAGTTCCCTCTAAGGTCATACCCCAGTCACCTAAAGGCTCCCCACTCCCCAGAGACCCCATTCCCACAGGTTCCATTATCTCCCAGCATCACCACCAGGGGGACTGCACCTTTAACATTGGGCCCTTAGGGAACATTTAAGACTAAAGTTACAGCAATATCCAAAGAGAGATAAGCATCCACGTGGATACACAGGAACATATATAGAAGACCACAGAAAAGCTGACAGAGGTGAAAGACACAGGGTCCACAGTAACACAATTGCAAAGAGAAACATGTATGACCACACACATACACACACCAGCCAGATACACACACCAGTCTCACACCACTATACTGCACATATGTGCAAACATATACAGACTCACTACAGTCAAGGCCACACAGGTACAAAGACACACGTCCAAACACATGCAAAAAGATCCTTATGGCTGAGACGCTATCCTTGGGTCTCAGCATGCCTCTGTCCATCAGAGAGCCAGTTTGATGATGGGACAATACCACTGAGAGTCACTGACCTCAAGTCTCCCTCCTGATCAAACTCTTTTCCCAACAGAACCATTTCTTGCTGATCAGGCTATTGCCTCTTTCCCAGCTTCCCATGGCTCACAGAAGGAGGCCTATGTCTTGGAAAATGATACGCTTGCCTTCTTCCCAAGGAACATGATCTCCTCTTCCTTTTCCCATCAGGAATGACTAATCCTGTGATCATCACTAAATAAAAAGTCTCTTAATCTGCACTACTGTCTTATGTTCTTCACCATTACTGGGTCTTTAGAGGCTAGAAAGAGCCCTAGCTAGGCAGTCGGGGCCATACCCTAGAGCTGGCCCTCAAATCCTAGGTCTGAGTGGTCTTGAACAGCTGAGAGCTGGGGTTCAGGTGAATGGGGATAGGGTGGCTGCCCACTGCTCTTAGGTGGTGTGGATAAGCACTCAGTTATCAATGTTCACACATAGGTTGCCACACAAGAAGTGGAGCACCTGATATTAGATACACTCCAGAGCTGGGCATGAAAGGAGATTGAAATGGTGTCCCAACTAAAAACCCACGGCAAGGTTGCAAATTAAATAATCTAATTATAGCAGCCGGTCTTCATTCTGCTCTGGAGAGAGTGAGCACTACCAGAGCATTTCTGTTCTCTGTTATACAAATCTTGTTGCTGGGCAAGTAAAGGGAGAGAGCAGGTTACATCATCAATCAGAATGCAATCAGCAAAGACAATGTTAAAAAATTAACAGTTTGGCGGAGACGGGGACCTAGGTGGGATGCGATTAATTCATCAGTGACTTCAGACCGATGTTGTCTCCTCCCTGCTGTCCTCTGAGAGCTGACACTTGGACCTTGGACTGGCAGTTATGCAAACACCATTCCTGCTATGCCATTCTTTTGTCTTAGTTTATTGATTACTAGAAGGGAAACTTTGTACTGTGAGAGCCAGCAGTTTGTGAGTTCATAATGGAGAAACAGGTCGCCCCTTTAACCGGGGCAAAAGGAAAAAAGAAAGTTATATAGAAAAACAGCTTCCCCAGTCATCCAGGAAGTGGTTACAAATAATTAGTAAAGTCACTAAACGGAGCCATGACTTTAACGGGGAGGGTGTGTGAGGACATACATGGCTCTGGTCCACATCTCAGACTGGAGTTGGGGGGAACCAGGAATGTGGAAAGGTAAACTGATCATAGCAGGAAGAGCAGGCCTGAATGGTGGCCACTCTGTGTGAAGATGCTTGGGAAACCCTGAAGGAGACACCTGGGAAGCTAAAGTACACCATCATACTGACCTATATTCTGTTCTTCCAGCAACAGAAGGACAGAAATGACAGAGAAAAAGAGTAGGAGGAAGGGCACCATTGTCTAAGTGTTAACTACGCATGGAAATCAATGAAGAAGCTAATTGGAATTGTCTCTTTTTTCCTTTTTATTGTTGGTTGGTTGGTTTTTGTTGTGTTTTTGTTGTTACTGCTGTCTGGGATTTTTGTTTGCTTAGTTTTTTTTTTTTTTTTAGGGGAAAAACTTGATTTTGAGGAAATGAGAAGAGGAGGGAGAAAGTTAAGATTGTATAGAATACTGAAAAATTGAGAGCAAGAGAAAAGTCTCTCTAGGAGATCAGAAAACCAAAGGCCACAGTCTTGGAGGTGGGGAACAGTAGCACAGTGGACACTGGAGTGGGGGGAGGAGCAGCTCCAGGGCCTCTTGGACCAGAGTGATGGCAACATGCGACCTCTCGCCCACTTTTAAGCTTACCTTTATTTGACCTGACGCAGCGTTCACAGAGAAGAAGCGTATAACTTCTCACACGTGCATTTGCTGAGGAACTATCAGGGGTCATTGCTCAGCGCCAGCTGCCTAAGATGGTGATATATTTAAGAAAAACGATGCCCCAATGACACATCTTCAAAGAAGATACATAGGCTTCTGAAAATGGTCAGCATGTCCTTGGGATTCCAGGAGGCCATGCAGGCACGTGGTGGGGTTTTCTGAGGTTCAGAACAGCCCCAGGTGGGCCTTTGCTCTTACGTCTGGCTAACCTGAAAGTTCTGTGAGAGCAAGTGGTATAGACTAGGAAAAAGGTGTGTGAGATAAGGTGACGGGAGGCCCTTGCTCTGGGTTCAGATCCTGCACTAGGCAGGTCAATCTGAACCAGTACTGACTCACCCGCGGGGAGCATAGTACCTAAGGCTGGAAACTTCCTGGATCCAATGGGCCCCATTGGCCTTTAGTTTTGTAGAACTAACAGTAGTATATCAGGGCACATGTTTGAACCTTGGACCACATCTGCTTGATCAGTTGTTTCTGGTGAGCTTACTGGACCCTAGAGATCCTGGCTGGGCCATTCTTGCATGTGCCGATTCCTCTTGGAGATGGAGTTTTGCTGAGACTGTCCACTTGTGTTGGTGGCGCTTCAGCCAAGTGAAGGCAGTTCAGGTCACAGCACTACTATAAAATATATGGTCTTCCCCGGTTTCCAGTAACAAGCAAAGAGCTGCCGAAAATGTGTGTATGGAAGACGTCTCAGAAAGGTCTTCAACTTGTGTCCAACATCCTAGAAACGGCATCCCAGTTTCAGGAACAGTTTCCTGTTGCCACAAGCACCAATCACCATTGGCAAAGGATGTGGACACCTGCAGTGTCACTGGGCCAGCAGCTCCAGAAATCTTAAAGGTAGTGTATGGGCTGTCACTTGTTACATCTTCCAAGGCCTGCTGCTGCGAAAGGCTCCATTCAAAATGAGTGGCTTTGCAAGTCACCTTGATTAAGGGGACCAAAAAGAGGCACCTAGGTAGAGTACATGCAGTCCTTAGTTCTCCAAACTACTCATACCATTGGGCTTAGGGGCAGATGCCGTTTCCTGATGAGCCTTCTCTTCAGCCCAAGCCCATATTAGTGGATCATCACCAGGACAAAAATATTTGTTTGACTCTTTGGGAAGATTCTTTTGGCTTCCTGTATATGTGACCCCCTAGGAAATGCATCTGCTATTCAAGACCCTGGACTTCACCTGGATTTTGAGTTCAGTTAAGGACTGAGGTCAGTGTCAATTCTGGTTTTTCAGGGTGCTCCACTCTCAGGGCATCATCAATACACTAGGTGACCAGAACTTTCTCATTCCTGGGCTTGTTGTTGGAAGCCAAACTCCACCCACAGGTGAAATATGTGAGGCTTCCTTCAGAAGCATATTGCAGGCAGTGACAGGTGGGTACACGGGGGCTCCACATCCCTGTCTCACAAGGAGACGGACAAAACAGCACTGACCAAGCCAAAAACAGGTATCAATCTCTGGCGGGAATACCACTGTCTCAGTGACAGCGATGACATCTGCCACTCCAAGACCAAAGGCACCTAGTTTATTACAGCCCACCACCAGCCTCCATGTCCTGGAAACCCTGTGAGCTAAAGTGGCCTTTCCATAGTGACAAGGTTGTTTGTGACATTCCTGCCTCAGTAAGTTCTAGATGAACAAAGGAAGTACCTCATTCCCCTCCAGCTATGCAGCAGAGCTTCTTCCGACCAACCCACAGGGGCTTGGCTGGAGGGAGTGGCTCACACATCCTCCTACTAAGGCTCAAATCCTTAACTATTAGTAAGCATGTTCCCTGGGTGCTGATGCCGTTTTGCTCCACAAGCAGCCAATGCTCCAATGCTGTGAAGCACTCAGCAGTAGGAATCATAATTGCCAGTAGTCACAACCACCCTGAAGTCCCCACCCAAGAGCACATAAGTACCACAGGCAGGAAAGCACCCTGGGTCAGCAAATTATCCCAAACTACCTGATGTCATCAGTTTCCACTGTCTCCTAGGGAGACCAGAAAATCATGTCATGGAAGCACCAGTATGCAAAAGTCACAGGAAAGTCTGTATCCTCCTCCATGCCCCTTTTTATCTTAACAGGGGAACAGGGCCACTAGTCACTTGGCCCCATCCCTGAGAGTACCATTCAGCCTAAGACACTTGTGTTAACAAAGGTCCTTTATCAAACAAGCACCAATCGAGCTGAGGTGAGGCATCTCTGGCCTTTTACCCGTATCTACTCTTTTGCTGTGAAGTCTCTCTCTTAGAAAATTAACTATTTTTAAGTCTCATTCTTATTAAGACTGTAAATCATTCACCAATATGGGAAAATAGGTCTCCCTAGGGGACCTCAAGCAACCCAGACCAGGGAGGTCTCCCTGCACAGGGACCCTCTGCCTGCTCCAGGCACCATCTGGAATCCAATGAGAGTTTGTGCTCACCATATTGTCCTTGTAAAGCCAAAGGATAGCTAGCACCTCAGTCAGCCCATCACCCCACTCCTAGTGCTAACCCTTTCTTGGAGCAATGATGCCATGGCTTGTTTCCTTGGTAACCTTGCTTACTGTGCCAGATTGCTGAGCAGCACAGCACATACTGGTCACTGCTAACAGATCTGCCTCTCCATCACGTGATGAGGGCTCACAGACTATGGCATGATGCCGTCCACACTAAAAGCATGTCTCTCCCCTTCTTAGTGGTCTCTGGAATGGCTTTCACAGACATGCCTATAGGTGCACTTCGCTAATCATATAGTTGCTTCTTGTCCAATCAAGAGGTAGGGATGACAGGTCACAAATGTTTTACATGTGTGTAAATGTAAATTTACATTTTTACACAGAGGAGAGGAGGAGGGAAACCACACCAGCAGCAGGTGCCAACAACTATCCATGCACAGCCCTGCTGTGCCACAAAGACTCCTCTCCCTCCTGCTGTAAGGGTGATATCCGTCACTAAGAAGCACGCTGGTTTTCGCTAGTAGGCCATTGTGCTATATCATAGAATAATCTGTACGTATTTCTGAAAATCTGCAACCTGCAAATCTGAAAGCTGGGGGCATCTCTGAAGCCATTAATGCATACACTGAAGCAGAGTGAAGGAGAACGATCTAAAATGGAAGGGTCCCCACGCAAGGCACGGGCACTGTGTCATGTTAACCTCACAGTGAGTGAGTGTGGCAGGACAGAGAGGTGGGAATTTGTGGGCCACGGGAAGGAAAAGCTGCTCCTCATGCTGGAGGTTGGTTTAAGCTTCTCAGCAGCTGAGAGTAAATCCAGGGCAGGGAACATTTTCGGTGCCAGTTGCTACAACATAGAGACAAACTGCCTGTTATATAGAGATATTTACAGGTAAGAATGCTGGAGTATCATAAACCATGCTTAGCACCTGGGTGTACACGACCCCACTCTTCTTCCAGGTATTTCCTGGTAGTCTCACAAAAAATACTATGAACTTCTGTATACACAAAGATACAATCGCTTCTCCCACCCTTGTGATCCAAGGCATTATCTACCCACCATAACCGTGTCTGCTCCGCCGCAGACACCATCCTGTTGCCTCATTTAAATTTCTTGGCAACCCTTTAAATACAAAAATTTCAAAACCCACCGAAAGTGTGTTTGTGGCTGTTTTAAGGATTTCGAAGCCTGGCTCCGCTTTGAGAAGCCCACATCATGCCCTCGAGTATGCCTCACTCCCTGAACGCCTCCCCTTCCCATAATTCTCACATGCAAATCTATACTAAACATCTCCTTTTAATAAACTCCAGCTCTGCTCCATACGCGCTCCTACTGAAATCCTTTCTCTGGTGAAAACAAGGATTCAGTTTTACCTGGGTGCAGAGCCTGGAGAGGAAAAAGAACTCTTTACAGGCAACAGCATGGAGCAGGGTCTCCACCACCATGGATGAGAGTATGGAAGTATGCCAAGCCAAGGGCTCATTCTTAACCTGGCCAAGAAAAAGGCCAAGACATTGTATGCAAATGACTGTCTCTCACAACACAGCAAAGAAGAGAAGCCTGCATATTTAGTTCAGAGAAGTCACTAGAGAGGCACCTAAAACAACCAGTAACAACAACAACAAAAACCTCTGGAAAGGAGAAATAATCCGATTTGCAAAGTGACTGTATTATACAGTGTTCAGCATAGAGGTAAGAGGCGGGAGCTGGAGAAATGGATCGGTGGTTAAAAGCACTTACTGTTTTTAAGAGGACCCGAGTTTGGTTCCCAGCACATGGAGCACATACATACATGAAAAAGTTTCACACATACAAATTTATAATAATAATAATAATAATAATAGTCATATTTATAAATGGTATGAGACATGCAAAGGAACAAGAAAGTATGACTCCTACATTTGAAAGCTACCCAAGGACTCTCAATGTTGGACTTACTACACAAAGACTTAAATTTTCTATTTTAAATATGTTCAATAACTCGCATCTAAGAAACTGTCTTAGTTACTATTCAATTACTGTGATTAAACACCATGACCAAGGCAACTTATAAAGAGAGCATTTCCTTGGTGGCTTGTTTACAGTTTCAAAGGGCTGGTCTTTGATCATAGTGGTGGGAAGCACGGCGGCAGGCAGGCAGGCAGGCTCCGGAGCAGTAGCTGAGAGTTCATAATCAATCCAAAAGTTGCAGGAGGCAGAGACTGGTCCTGGCATGGACTTTTGAAACCTCCTCCAACAAGACCACACCTCCTAATCCTTCCCAAGCAAGTCCCCTGAGAACCAAGCATTTAAAAATATGAACCTGTGGGGGCCATTCCCATGAAAACCACAGAAACCATGTCTGAAAACTATAGGAAAATATCAGAAAGGGGTCCTCCAGGCTGAAAGGGGAGTGAAGCTGACAATAAGTAGATGCTAAGAGAGAAATAAAGAATACCTCACAGAAGAGTACACAGTATAAAAGATTATAAGGCTAGGAAGTGGCTCAAGAGGTAAGGTGCTTGCCTTGCAAACTTGCCTAGCCTTGCAAGGACTGGAGCTTGATCTACAAAACACACACACACACACACACAGACACACACATGCACACACATACATACACATAGACACATACATACACACACACACATGCACATACATACAAACATACATACACACACATACATACACATAGACACATACATACACACACACATGCACTTACATACAAACATACATACACACCATAAACACGCACATATGCACACACACATACACACACATACACATACATACACACCCACATACACACATATACACATTCACACACACATACCACCCACATACACATACACATGCATACAAACACACAGACACACACACACATAAACACACACATGCATACATACAAACACACACACACATACATATACACACATACACACAAAGCTTGGCAGTTTTGTACATACTAGTAATCTCAGCACTGAAGAGTCAGAGGCAGTGAATTTCAGGGACTCGCTGGTCATCAAGCTTAATCTGTTTGGCAAGTTTCATATCAATGAAAGACTTTCTCTCAAAGAAATAATGTGGATAGCCTCTGAGGGACAGTATCTGAGATTGTCTTCTGGCCTCCACATACATGCACACTCATGTAAACACATGTGCATATATATGAACATAAACACCTGCACATACATGAATATACAGCCTCTCCCTCTCTTTCTCTCTCTGTCTTACACACACCCAGAGAGGACAGTGTAAATGTATTTTTGCCTGTAATCCTTTTCTTCTAAAAGTAGAGAGACAATTTAGAGGAACAAATGACATAAATGCAGTCTGACCTAGACAGACTCTGCCCTAGGTCTCTGGAAGCCAGGATCTGCAGGCCATCAACCTGCAGTTTGCACTGCAACCCCAAGAGGGAGCTGGTGCACACACTAGTCCCACTCCAGGCCTTGAGGCTGGATTGAACTCTGGACTGAGTGAGAATGAACTCTTACATTTATGCAACGAAGACTGGCATATTACCGTGTTGTCCAGCAAGAATTTCATCTCATTTCCTCAGATATGGAATCTCCAAAGCCCAGAGTCACAGAGCTGTGAGCAGTGAGTCTCACAGACACCTGCAGTCAGGCTCAACCTGAGTCTATCAGACACCAGCAGACAGGCTCAGTGTGAGTCTTTCAGACACCAGCAGGCAGGCTCCACCGCTCAGATAATTTGCTGTAGGCAGAAAACTTATGGGCTCCTGACAAATCTAGTACTTTAAAAACAAACAATAGCAACACAACTTGGTCTGTCATACAGGCTGGCATCAAAACTCCCTATGTAACCAAGGATGACCTAGGATTTCTGATTCCCCTCCCTCCATCTCCCGAATATTGGGATTATAGGAATGTACCACCTCTGGCTTATACAATGCTAAAGACCGAACCTAAAATTTCCTTCCTGCCAGGCAAGCACTCTACCAACTAAGCTACATACTTGCCCAGCCTACTTCTTCAAGAAACTTATTTTGGATGTGATTCATGTCCAATTAAGGGTAAATACACATCACTTTCTCTACATTAACTATTGGTCCATGAAGTAGGGTTGTAGATTTATCAATAAAAACAGAGGAGATGGGAGTGTCGCTCAATGGTAGAGTACGTGCTGAGCAGGCCCAAAGCCCCAGTTCCATCCTCTATATTGGAAATAAAAACTGAGGAACACCTGCCTTCAGGCTCTGGGCTCAGTGGTCCTCCAGGGGTGAGTTAAGCAGGGCCTGGGGCAGCATGCCCCCTCAGTGAAGGGCTATGAGAGTCTCCGCAGCACTGGCATGGGCTCCAGTGGCCACAACCAGAAGATCCATAGAAAGACCCATGGCAAGAGGCTGGTTTGGAAAGACCTTGACTATGACTCCATGATGAGAAACAAGGCTGTTTCCGAAGTAAACAGATGAGCTGAAGCGTCCAAACAACACTCACTACCGTGGTGGTGTTATCGAGGGAAGCAACACAGTTCTTGCATCTGTTACTTTTCTGTTGCTGTGACCGAAAGCAACTTAGGGAAGAAAGAGTCTACTTTGGCTTATGGTTCCAGAAAGAGAGTCCATCCTGGTGGGGGAGGCGTGGCAGCAGACAGCTGGAGCAGAAAAGTGGCACATTTCTATCGACCCGCAGGAAGCAAGGAGAATGAATTGTAAGTGAGACGAAGCTATAGAATCTCAAAGCCCACTGCTGGTGATGTACTTCCTCTCGCAAGGCTCACACTTTTTTCTTTATTTCTTTTTTGTTGTTTGTTTGTTTGTTGTTGTTTTGTTTTGTTTTTTAAGACAGAGTTTCTCTGTTGTAACTCTCATTGTCCTGGAACTCACTCTGTAGACCAGGCTGGCCTCGAACTCACAGAGATCCGTCTGCTCTGCCTCCTGAGTGCTGGGCTTAAAAGCATGCACTACCACCACCTTGCTCAGGGCTCCCATTCAAACGTTTCATAACCCCCTTAGCAGTGCCATCACTGCCAAGTGTTCGGATACATGAGCCTATGGGGGACACTTCCACTCAAACCACCACAGCCCTGTGCATCGTAATGGAATATTGTGAAGCTATCGACCTGCTTAGTCTAATTACGAAGGGACCAAAGACAGATGACCCCCAGAGGAGGAGTTTGTTCTCGGGTTAATGACTCAGTTCACACTGGCCCTGAAAGAAGCTGCTCACTCTGTGCTGCACCAGGGTTGGAAGCCAGTCAATGTCTTCTTGGGTGACAAACAAGACATCAAGCTTGGGGACTCTGGACTAGGTAGAATGTTCAACCATGACACGTGTTTTGCACAAACATCTGTCAGCACACCTTACTACACGTCTTCTGAACAAATGAGCCTTGTGTTGTTATTATGAGAACTCAGATATATGGCCCCTGGGTTGTTTGGTGTATCAGTTATTTGCACTAATGCCTCCAATTACAGCTTTTAGCCACAAAGAACTAGCTAGAAAAATCAGAGGAGGTAGACCCAGGCGAATCCCAAGCTGTGGCTCTGACAAGGTGAGTGACATTATTATGGGGATGTCGAATGGAAAGGGTTGTCATGGGGTGTTGAATGGGAGGGTTGCCATAGGGAGTTAAATGGGAAAGGTTGCCATGAACCATCTGCTGAAGAAATTCTTGAGAACTGCTTGATAGCATGACTTGCTGTAGAAGAACAAAGAGAAAATCTGGAAAGGAGAGGATGATTCTTAGGACCCCTGCAGTGTTGCAGGCTTCCAGCCCTGAGCTGAGAGAGCTGAAACTGGAGGGAATACAGTTGTAGAAGCAAAAACCAGTCGTCAAAGCCATGAGCTGCCCAATACGGATGCTAGGAACTGAACCCAGGTCCCCTGTCAGAGCAGCAAGTGATCCTAACTGCTGATCCATCTCTCCTGCCCCAGTCCAGAGCCTCTTTCCTCTCCATCCTCAATTTAAAAAAAAAAAACGTTCATTTTGGTGTGTGTGGAAATTAGAGAAGATGACAAAGAACGAGAATGCAGAGTTTGCTCACTTCTAACCTGAGTGCAAGAAGCAAAGAGGCCACTTGTTGCCTGGCTGGACACTTACACAGTCAGGTATTGGAGGAAAAGACAAAGCAAAACCTAAGCAGATAGATCCAGGGCAGTCGGCCAGCAGAGAGGAAGAGGGAGAAAGAAAGAGAGAGAAAGAAAGAAAAAGGGACAGTGGGAGGGAAGACAGAGACAGACAGAGAGAAAGTGCACTGGAGTATTAGTCCAGACTTGCTAGAGTAACAACCAGTAGCATGAGATGTATTATGAAGGGGATTTATTAGGTTGGCTTGCATGGCTTGGGCTGAGTAGCCCTAACAGTGGTCCTCTGCACGCCAGAGAGGCTGAGAGCCCAGTACCTGCTCAGGCCAAGAGGTTGGATGACTCCCCCAGCCCCAGTCTGGCACTACAGAACTGGAGGATCCCCACCGTGCCATGTGGTCTCCAGTCACCTTAGGAGACCAAAGAAACTGGGTGAGGATGGCAGTGACACACAGCAACAGTGACAACAGAAGGACAGACAACAGACTGGAGAGAGCAGGCAAGCCCAACAGTCCTGTGTTTTCCCAGGATCTCTTTGTATCTGGTGGTCGCCTAGAGAGCCTCCCACCCTGGAGAGTTGCCCAGTGGTTAGTGCTCAGTCCTAAGAACTGGAGTTCAGATCCCAGCACCCACATCCAGCAGCTCCTGAACTTCTGTAACTTCAGCCTTGAGGGCTCCGACGCTCTCTTCTGGTCTCTGTGGGTACTTGAACACACACGTATGTATACACTCACACGGACACATGTGCACAGACACATGTAGCTACATGTATAAATAAAATAATATATGAGCATGCATGCTCACGTGATTATGTGCACCACAGATGTGTATGTGCCAGAAGAGAGCTTTAGAGCATCAGATCTATGATGGGGAGAGTTATGACGGGGGAAGGGGGGTCCAAATCTGCCATAAACAGGAGCCATAAGCGATCTTAACCACTAAAATATCTCTCCTGCCCCAAATAAATCTATATTAGAAGTGGAAAATACGATGTGGGAAATCAAAGGAGTAAGGAAATGTGAGGAGGCCGTGTCCACCAATCAGCACACTGATTAGGAGAAAGAGTGTGAACACCCCTCTGACCCATCACCTCACGCTCGAGCCCCAGTTCTCACTGTAGAAGCTCATTCCCTCCACGGGGCTCTGAGGCCCTAGCTCAGGCAAGAGCCTGGCACCTGTTCAATGCTGACATTGTTCAAACGCTGTTACTATCCAATGAGTTGACTTCTAACCCTGCCCTGTCCTCTCCGGGTCACTTGTGCTAACTGGACCCTGGTTTCCTCCTTTGCAAACAAGCAGCATCCCCACAGGAATCACGTGAGGACAAAGAGGCACATAACCATCAGGCACAAGGGACTTAGAAAACAGCAGACACATGCGAGTAAGCACACACCTACACACACATGTGCACAGAACTGAGGGATAGCTCAGAGATGGGAAGGCCACATGTAGTATGGGAGCAAAATCCATCAAATGGAAAAAGAGAATGAAACCAGGGAAGGATATGGGCAGAGAGCTAAGAACAAAGTTGCTGACTCAGCCACCCTGGTTGCTCCACTTACATTCCAAACCTGATCTTCCTGCCAATCATGAGTAGGGATTTCCAACCTAAGCTTGTGCATGGGACCATGGAGTTTTTAATAACCTGCTATCTCACTGTTTCTTATTTAACTTATGGGCCAAACAGCTGATTCACCTGTCAATGTGATTAGCAATTATTTATTTTGCAAAAACCTAAGACGCACTACCAGACTGCAGAATTCAGAATCGTCTGTAAGCACATCATCAAATCTCATGTTTCCTGATTCCTGTTCTATAAAAGAGGCTGTCGCCTCTTCAGCTGCAGTGGGCAGGACAGGAGCCCAGGATAGCTACTGAGACCGTGAGACTAAGGTAAGACCTGTCCCTGTTTTGCTCCATGGCTGCTCTGGGTAGCAGGAGGAAGGGCCCTTTACTGCAATCTGGTGATGGCAGATTAGCTGTCACTCTGATATAGCAGAGCACTCAGCGTGCCCTATGTAAAGGCTCTAGGGAAGAAATTTCAACTTGAGGTTACCATCACAGGTCGAGATGCTGTCTGTGCTCGTGTGACCTTTGACATTACGTGGCTCTTGATGGTATCCACAAACCATCCTGGCCTGAACACAGACAAAGAACCATAGCAGAGATGATGGCTGAGCAGTTCAGGTCTTCAGCCTCTGCCATGTTGGAGCCTCTCCATCCACACTGCAGAGCAGGGCTGAGGGCCACCACAGTCACATCCCCCAGCCCAAGAGCAAATCTGATGGTCAGTTAATTAAACAGAAGCTCCCGGGTCAGGCAGGCCTGACTTCAGATCCTCTCACTGCTGCAACTTGTGACCTCGGGGGAAATTGCCCGCAGTCACCTCTGCTCCAACCTGTGCAGTAGGGGCTGTTTGTGCCCACGTCTGAGGATGTGGTGACGATGAAGCTGGTCACTGAGTGTAGCAGCCTGTGGCCTCAGACAGACTACACTATGGCAGTGTTAGCTATTATTGCTAGTCATCAGCCTCTGGGGTTCTGAGATGAGATGATGACAGTCCCACCACCTGGGGACAGAGCAGGCAGGGCAGAGATTCCTCTGCTATCCATATCACAGTGGATTTGTCGTTCTGTCTGCAGACATCAAGAGAGATGTTTCTAGTTGGGAGCCTCGTCGTCCTCTGTGGGCTGCTGGCCCAGAGCACAGCCCAGCTGGCAGGCCTGCCCTTGCCAGTGAACTATGACCTGCCCATGACCACAGGTTACTGCAGGTCCTTGCACCTGCCCCAAAGCCTGCCCTATGGGGTGACTCCAGTTGTGTCCACATATCCTACATATCATCTTGCTAGAGACTTCAGAGATGGTGAGTCTGTGACAGTCTCTTTCAGATGTGTGCGTATGTGTATGTATGTTTGCACACATGTGTTCTAGTCTACTCAACTTCCCAGTTACAGGACAGGAATTACCCTGAGAAAGAGGGTCTAAAGATCTACAGTTAGCAGATGTGACCACAGAGACTCTCTGTTTTGCAGCATTCAGCCATAGCCTGCTGTCTGGGGGGCTGCTGGGTTTCCTGCAGCAAATGCCACTCCTGAACTATGTGAGACCTACAGGAAGCCACACTGATGGCCTTGTTGGGACGATTGGAAAAGTGATTTCATCAATCCCTATCCTGAACAACATCCTTGAGTGAGTTGCTCCAAAGAGGGATTTGGTTCCCATTAGCAACTGAAGACATGCCAACCTCAGGCATCAGCCCTACAGAGAGAGAGGGTGGGCTGAGCCTGGAGCTGGGACTCTCAGTCCCCAGGCCTCTCTCCACTCTGGCAGGAACAGTGGCCCTTTTGCACCTGTAGTTGCCCCAATCCTAAGACATATCCTGAGCCCCAACAGCATTTATCTCCTATGACAACCCTTCCATGGCAGCTCCATAATCCCAGGTCCACAGATGGAGAAACTGAGGCACAGAGATGTGCCTGTGCTCACACAGCTAGGGTGATGCAGAGTCAGGAGTCTAACTCAGAGAAGCCCAAAGCTGGGCCTTTCCCACCCACTGCAGTCACTGTTCAGCCCACCCGGGGCATGTGAGTGGTGGTGGGCCTACCCTCCTCAGCTGTACCCCCTGTCACTCACACCTGATGTGGTGCTTCCCATGAGCCACCCCAGAGCCTCCTAGGCACAAAGCCACAAGGGGGAGCTTGTTGCCAGATACCCAAGGCTGAGTCCCTAGTAAGACAGGATCAGAGCCACTGCTGAGGTTCCCAGGTCCCTACGCCTCTGCTTCCTGACCTAGAGACAGTCAGGCTTCAGTTTGGTTTCCATAAGAACTGTCTGTGCTGGATGGCCCGAGATCAGGTACCTGGTCTCCTGGAAGATGGTTTCTCTGTCTGTGAGATGCAGATTGTACACACAGAGAAATACTGTTGAGGAGACCAGGGAAGGTGTGAATGCCTGGCACTATGGATGACTCAGAGAAGGCTTCCTTCCACCCTTTCTAAATTCTCTCCAACTCCTTGCCTTGTACAGGATTTATTCTGTTTGCCAGCATATCTTCTAAGTGTGCACTGACTGTTCATCTGTCCATCCATCCGTCCTCCTTCCTTCCATCTAACCACTCCACTCCCTCTTCCACGCACCCTCCCACATATTTGATTACTCACATCTCTACAAACTTAAAAATCAACCTCTCTCTTTGTAGAGCATCAAGCTAGCCTACTCAGTCCCTTTCCTCAAATATCTCCTCGAGTTGAGGTAAACAGAGGACAGGGTATGTCAGGATCTGATCTAGGGGGAGCTGGAGATAATAGGGGTGTAGAGCGGAACCCAAGGTGGTTCTGACTCCAAGACTGGGTGGCCAGCTCTCCCTCTGTGATGAATAAATTTAGTTAAAGGTGGTTCCCTGGTTCGAGGCTTACCATGCTAATGTTTCTCCCTGACCAGCATAAAAATCACTAATCCCCAGCTGCTGGAACTTGGCCTTGTGCAGAGCTACGATTTCCACCGCCTCTATGTCACCATCCCTCTGGGCTTTGACCTCAAAGTGAATACGTAAGTAGAGCCAAAGGCAGAGGAGAGGTGGGGTGACTCAGAAAGGGAGAGCCTGATGGCTATGGAAAGGCCTGAGCCTTGAACCTTATCTTATTTGATGTTCTGTTGAGCAAACTCATGTCATGAGGAAAACATCTGAGCTCTCTTAGCCTGGTTTCCCCTAATGGGAAGAGAGATCAATACCACTGTGGTAAAACTGAGGACGGTGAGGTAAGGCTGGCACTCCTGCCAAGAAGAAACCCATCGCCTTGGAATGTGAGAGGCCAGATGCCAATAGAGTTGTTTCTGTCTTCTCTGCCAGCCTGGGGTTTGGAAACCTGTTGGATCTGGCTGTGAAGCTGGATGTCACTGCAGAAATCTATGCTGTGAGAGACATCAATGGGAGGAGCCGCCTAGTCATTGGTGACTGTATTCACTCTCCTGGCAGCTTGCGTATCTCCCTGCTTAATAGGTAAGGCCAAAGGGTTGGCTCCTTCTACCCAGAGAGAACAGGGTAAGATGATGGAACAAAGGAGGGATGATGAGTAAGAGGACAGGAAGAAAGATGTGTTGGGGAAGGAGCCATGGATGGAGGGGTGGGTGGGTGGACACGTGGATGGATGGATGGTAAGATGTTTGGCAGGTAAGGAGACAAATGTATAGGCAGGTGTATGAGTAGATAAACAAATGGGTGGATACATGCTCGCTTACCCCTTATTAAGCCAAGATTACCAATTTAATGTTGGATGGGCAATATAGAATATGGTTTAAGATCACCTTTTACGATAGGATGAGGAGAGCCAGAGAGCATCTGATATGAATTTGACCAGTGCTCCTCCACTTTGGTCTCTCTTTGCTTATCAATAGCACGAAACTATATGAGGTTATTAATAGAATCCTACTAAGAGGTAAGCAAATGTAGAGCCTATTTGGATGCATGTTCCAGTTGCCTGTCACAGGGAAGGCCAGATACACAGTGTGTAGGTGTGCACACACTGCCCACACCGTGGCTCATACTTACTAAACACGTAAGTTGGGCTTTGCATGTATCGTTTCATCAAGTCTCCATAACAGCTACATAGTAAGTGTTGTCTGTGCATGCTCTGCTGGGTTGGGTGTGACTCTCTTCATCTAGGACCTTGCCGCTCATCTGCCAAGGGCGTGAGTGGGCGAGGCCTCGTGCAAACACTGAGTATACACGGCAGATGCTGACCTCCTCCAGACCAACTGCAGCCTCTGAGTCGCACCCATGCCTTTTCTCTTCCAGACGTGGTCTCCTTCAAAATCTTATAGACAGCCTCACAGACATCTTGACTAGAGTCATTCCTGGCCTGGTGCAGGGTGTGGTAAGATATCAAAGTGTCAATCCCCTGCTCCATGGGTCTTAGAGCTTCTCAGGCTGAGCTAAACTGAACTACTCTGTGTGAGAAATATTCGTTCATGAGTTCATCTGTCGGGTGATCCAGTTGCCTGTATTACTTCTTGCTAAGCCTCCAAACACACTGGTTGGCTTCTTCTGGGCTGTAGAAAGTATCCCTAGACATTCCACCTTGGGCAGGTGCTTCTCCAAGGGTCTTCTTGCAGGAGGTCTGTGCCTAACTTCCCTTTCTGCCCTGGGTCAGGTGTGTCCTATAGTCAATGGAATACTCAGCCTCTTGGATGTCACCCTGGCGCATGATGTTGCTGGTAAGTCTTTTTCCAAGTGATCATCCCTCTGAAAAAGCATCAGTTTCTCCCAAGGAGTTTTGTCCCTGCACACCATGGGACAGCCAGGTCTTATTAGCTGCACCCTCCCTGTTTGGGGTTGTCTTCATTCTTATGAATGATCCAGATGGGTCTGAGGTAAAGTCTGCCTCCTCCTCAGCCTGATCTGAGAACAGCTGGCTCGGGAGGGGAAGACATGATGTTTCCCCACATGCCTGAGTGTGCTGAGCATGTCTGGTGCTCTAAATCCATGGGAGGCACATGGGTTCTTGTTGGGTTCCTTTAACTCCAGATCATAACTTCAGTCATTTTTTTCTAGACGCGCTGCTGGGTGGAGTACAATTTGTCATTAAGGCCTAAGCACTCCAAGAACCTGTCTCTGCTGAGATGGTAAATGCTGTTCCCACTCTCTAGGATTTGTGGACTAGCTGTCACCCTCTGGGACAGGGATTCAAGGATCTTGAGACAAGAGCACCCACAGCTGCTCTCCCAGAAGAACCACTCTAGGCACTAAGCCTGTAACACATGGGCTTTGGAGGAAGATCTAAGATCCAAGTTACAGTGAGAAAAGAGCAAGGAAAGAGATAAAGATGGACATAAACACACAGAGATGCAAAAAGCCCATTGAACAACTGACAGATGTGGAGACAGACAGGTACCACAGCAATATAGCTTCAAAGGGAAACATATGCAATCATCAGTGCACACTCAGGCACATAGACATGACAGCCAAACACTCATCTACATGGGCAGACACATACAGACTCACTAGTCAAGGTCCTGTGTATACACAGACACACACTCAAAACACATGAACAAGAAGCCATAGAGACACAGCCTTGGGTTTCCACATGCTCTAGTTCCTCAGGGGGCAAGTTGATGATGGAATAGTACCAGTGAAAGTCAATGACTTCGAATCTCCCTCCTGATTGAACTTTTCTCCCAACAGACCATTTCTTGCTGCTCTGTCTACTCCCTCCTGCTGAGTTTCCCATGGCTCATAGAAGGCGGCCCATGTCCTGGAAAATGGCATGACCACCTTCTCAAGGAACCTTCTCTCCTCCTTTCTCAGGCTTAATAAATATTCTGTGTTCATCACTAAATAAAATGGCCCTTCTTCTGTATTTGAGTCTTATGTTCTTCCCATGCTTGATGCTTTAGAGGGTAGGAAAAGCCCTGGCTAGGTAGTCAAGGCCATACCCCAGAACTGGACCAGGCCCAGGGCTCAGGTGAATGGGGATTTCAGATGACTGCCCTGCTGTCCTTACAAAGTATGCATGAGGAAGCTGGGAGTAGATAAGAACTCAAACATAGATGTTCACACACACAATATTACCACACAAGTGAAGCAGCAGATGGGCAAGATGTCCAAGACACAGAAGGATGATGTGTGAGGACATATATGGCTCCAGTCTACATCTCAGGCTGGCGTCCAGGGTGTCCTACTCAGGGTTTATATTGCTGTGACCATGGCCAGGGCCTGGGGAGATAGCTCAATGGTTAAGACCATGTGCTGCTCTGGCAAAGAGGACCTGAGTGTGATTCCTGGCACCCACATGAAGACTCACAACCATCTAGACTCCAGTTCCAGGAGGCTTAATGCCCTCTTCTGGATTCTGGGGCAGGGGGACACAAGGTACACATGATACACATATGTACATGCAAACAAAACACTCATACACACATGATAGATAGATAGATAGATAGATAGATAGATAGATAGATAGATAGATAGATAGATCTAAGATTTAAAAAAGAAAGAAAGAAACACTAGATCTAAGATTTAAAAAAGAAAGAAAGAAACACTATGAATAAAAGCAACTTGGGAAGGAAAGGGTTTCTTTCAGTTCAAGGCTTGTAAATCCATCACTGAAGGATGCCAGGGAAGAAAGTCAAGGGAGGAACCTGGGAGCAGGGACTGAAGCAGAAGTCATGGAGGAACACAGCTTACCGAATTGCTCCTCAGCCTGCTTTCATATATATGCTAAGACACCTACCCTGGGTAGCATTGCCCCTAGTAAGCTGGGCCCTCCCTCATTAATCATTAATCACAAAAATGCACTACAAACTTGCCTACAGACAAATCTTATGGAGGCATTTTCCAATTGAGAGTCCCTCTTCTCAAATGACTTCAGCTTGTGCCAAGTTGTCATAAAACCAGCCAGCATAATTGACCCTTGTCAACTTGACACAAAGGCACATCACAACTCAACTAAAACTTTTCCTTTCTCACTTTCCCCAAGATAGCATGTTATTATTAATATCACAATATAAAACATTTCAACTTTTAGAAGCCTAACAGTCTTTAAAAATTCAAACACTCTAAATATTCAGTCTCTCTAGAATATACAAAGTCTCTCTAAAATTCCAAAATCTCAACTGTGGGTCCTGTAAAACCAAAAATAAGTTAAATCATTTCTCACTTCAAGAGGGAAGAACACAGTTACAATCAAACCAATGCAAAACCAAAGTCAAACAGTGCAGAGCTCAGTGTCAGACTTCTGGGATTCACCCACGATCTTCTAGGTTCCAAAGAACTTGCCACAGAACAGACAACTCTGAGGCTCAGGCCAGTTCCACTCCATGTCTTGCTGATGGTGGTCCTTGGTGGTCATTCCACGTATGGTACTGGCATCTCCACAGCCACTTGACTGTACCTTTACCAATAGCCTCTCCTGAGCTCTCTGTAGGGACTCTGACCCTGCCACAGAGTGCCAAGCCTCAACTTCTCTCCATGATCTCTTCACTCCTGGGGTTTCTACTACAACACCTTCACCAATGGCCTTTCTCAGACTCTCTTTGGGGATACAAGTACTGCCAAAACATTTTCAATTGCTCTCCATGACCCCTTCATGCCTTCAAAACAAGCACTACATGGGAGACTTTTAAACATACCAAGTTTAGATGCCAGAACAATATACATCCATGACCTCCTCCAGACCACAGTTTCTGTGAGGTGACCATGAAGGAGTACTTTCCAGAAGAGTTTTGCCTCAATGGCTCCAACTGTCCATAGTTGGTTGTCTCAGCAAAGCAAAGGTTTCCGGTTAGTGGTTCTGATCTCTTATTAATCATGGTCAATTTCTAAGCCCCAGCTAACCAGAACCACAGATTTTAAATTCTGAATATCATACCTCCCCAATAGAGTCCTACAGGACTCTAATACTTCTTGCTGGAATTTCACAAGCCAGATTTCCATCATCTGCACTTCTCTCAACATTTTTAATCTCCCAAGCTCCCATAGAACACTTCACTGAGGTCTGAGAACTGGAAAATGGCTTTCCAGCACAAAGCTAAAAAACCACCATAGTCTTCCCAAAAACATGTGGTCAGGTCGGTCACAGAAATACTCCAAAACCTGGTATGAATTTCTGTCTTAGGTTTTCTATTGTGGTGATAAAACACCCTGACCAAAGCAACTTAAAGAGCAAAGGATTGATTTCAGCTTAGGGCAGGAACCTGGAGGCCATGGAGAATGCTATTTACTGGCTTGCTCAGTCTGTTTTCTTACACACTCCAGGAGGGAGTGATTGAGGAATAGTGAAACACACACACACACACAATATATATATATATATATATATATATATATATATATATATATATATCACCAACCTCAGGAGTCTCATCAGAGAAAGAATTAAAGGACAGACACAGGCATTTTAAACAGATGCTCCCATTGAGATGCTGAAGTATTGTGACAGCCAGCTTTCTGTTGCTGTAACAAAATGCCTGGAGAAGCCAACTTAAAGGAGAAAGGGTTATTTTGGCTCATGGTTTCAAAGTTTTCAGTTCATGGTCCATGGTCTCCATTGCTTTAGGGCTGTCACAAGACATACTTCCCCAAAGACCTGACTGGGAGAGAAGCAGGAAGCTGTGTATGGTCTACTCTCCAAAGCCACACACATCACTTTCTGTCGTCCTCTCTTCACTAGAAGCGAGTCACCTAGGAAGGAAGAATAAACCTCGCACCCCAGAAGGGAGCGATTGGGCATCTGCGGGCAAACTTAAAGCCATCGTCCCTCTCCCTTCCAGACGTCCTTGAGCACGGCCTTCAGTCAGTGGCTAGAGTCACAAGTGTGCAGTGTGCTTGCAAGCCACCTTTCTCCCTGAATTCTTCTTCCTTTTAAGATGGGAGTGGCTGTGGTGTGGAGTTCGGGATTTGTGTGGTTGAAGTTGTTTACTCGATGGCAACATCCTTCCCCATGCCACCCATACCAGGTAAACACAGAATCCCTAGAGTGGGCAGTGAGGAAATGCTTCTCCAGGCTTCCATATCTCTCCATCCGCTGCATCTCCCCCACCGAGGGCCTGTGTGAGGCAAGCTCGAGTGGAGTCTAAACAAAGCAGGAAGTATCTGTGAACCCTGAAGCAGCCACGTTCTTCTCCATAACCACACTTCTGCTATTTAATCTCAGCGAGAGTAATGTCCTGGTTGAGAAGTTCATCTTGAATACTTGGAGTGATTTTCTCTTGGACTTAGAGGTGGGGGGAGGAGAGGGAGAGAGAGAGGTTCTTTCCATCACATTCTCTAACACGTAAACTTACTAACACTTGTCTCCGGCTCATTCCTACTTCGCAGTCACCTTCTATTTAGACAGTTTGATTGCTCAGCAGGTAAAGGCACGTGTCCTGAGCCCGAAGATCCAAGTGCTGAGATCAAAACCAGGTCCTTATTTCCTTTTTACAAATACTTTACAGACTACGCCATCTCCCCAGTATCTATATGCTGTAGAAGTTTCCTTTTAGTTGTGTATAAAGTAATCGTTTTTTCACTGTTAGGAAAAAGGCAGCCTACGCCTCAGTGTCTTGTATCGTCTGCAGGTGTTGGATGTCTGTGGGAGATGTTTGATTGCCTATGATCTGCACCTGAGGAGTTCTGAATCAATAAAACACATGAGCTCATATGCTCCAGGTTCCACTGTCCAGGATGGCAAGGGCCATGACGGTGATTCCCTCGGCTGAGATCTAAAAGAGTTTACACCTATGAGAATGCCTCGCCGGCCTCGCTGAGCTCCTGCAGCAGCGTACTACATCTATATGTCTTGAAATTAAAAGGGAGACCATTTAGAGGAAAATATGAAGTAAATAAAGGAGATGGTGGAGCCTCACCAGCCTCTGTCCTAGACTTCGTAAAGCAGAATCTCCAGGCCACTAATCAAGCATCAGTGTGCAGTGTTTGCTGCAACCACGAGAGGGAGCTAATGTACTATTATTACATATACATTATTATTACATATACATGTACATTATAATAATGTACACACTATTCTCCAAAACAAGCCAAAGAATTCATTTTTTAAACAGTGTGTGTGTGTGTGTGTGTGTGTGTGTGTGTGTGTGTTTTCGTATATGTTCAACAGAGCACATTTTTTTATGTCCCCATACAACTTCCTAGAGTCAGTTCTCTTCTGCCACCCTAGGGGTCTTGGTGAGTTGGGTTCTTGTTCCACTCTCCTCCAAGAATGGAGTGGGCAGACAGCAAAGTGTACAAACAGAAGATACTTTGTTGTCAAATCAGGGGTAACAACCTTTAACCTTTAAATTGGTAAGACAACTTTAGGTTGATTGTCTTGAGGGATTTAAATGAACCAAGTTTGAACTCTTTGTAGCTGGCGAGAAGTTGCTGCTCTGAAAAATGCTACAGCTCAAAGTTCTCAATGCATGGGATGTCAATCAAGAGCCTTCCCTGGGAAACATTGCCGCTCTCTCTTATACGCCCTGAGCAGCAGGTCTCTGAAGTGGTCAGCGGCTTCCACTTCTAGTTTCAAAGGCCAAGGCAGGAACAAGTTCACAGGCCTATAGTGGCAGGTGGAGGAGGAAAAGCCTCAAGCGCCAGGGCCTCCACTTCTGAGACGTTCATCTAGAGCTATCAAAAGATACCAGCAGGTCCAGGTGTTAGGTGACCATCTGCTCTTTTTCCAGCATGGTCCCATCGGGCTCTGGCTGTCAAAAGTGGCAGAGGGTAATTTCCCCTGTGGCTTCCTTTCTTGAGCTCCAAGCCTGTCTCAGCATCCCTGAATCCATGCTGAGCAGGAAGCTGGGGCTCTTCCCATTTCCATCCTGGTTGATCAAACTTAAGCCACCAGTCTTGGCAGGAACGTGCCTTTATCCACTGAGTCCAAGAGATCTTTTTACAACAGGCACCACTCAGCACTCTACTCTCCTGCAAGACTCCCTGTCTCTTAACTCACAGGGCGTTGTGAGCAGTGAGCTCAGCACTAAGTCTAGCCAGGCTCCACAGCTCACACTGCTAGCTGCCGATGAAAACTCATAAGGTAGGACATTTTAAAACTGGGTCTCTAGCACAGACTGGCTTCAAGTAAACTCCCTGCATAACAAAGGATGATGACCTTGAACTTCGGATCCTCCTGTCTCTGCTTCCTCAGTGCTGGGATTATAGGCATGTGCCACCACATCCAGTTTATGTGGCACTAGAGCTGGAACCCAAGACTTCGTTCATGCTAGGCAAGTGAGTGTTCTACCAACTGAGCTACAGCCTCAGCCCTACTTCCAAAAAAAAAAAATGTATTTTGAACAGCGATTAGTGGCCAGCAGGCTACTGCTGTAAATGCACTCCTCACTCTCCTGGTCAGCACAGCGCACTATTCTACATTAACTGCTTACTCCCTGTTTCTATTGCTGAGGCAAAACACTAACAAAAGAAAGAAGAAAAAATCTTGGGGAGAAAGGGTTTTATTTCACCTCAAAGATTGTAGTCCATCACTGAGGTGAGTCAGATCAGGAACCTGGAGCAGAGACCATGGAGGAGTACTGCTTACTAGCTTGCTCAGCTTGCTTTTTCATACAACCCAGGACCACCAGCCCAGGGGTGGCATCATCCCCAGTAGTCTGGGCCTTCCTGCATCAATCGTTAATCAAGAAAATTCCCCCACAGGCTTGCCTACACCCCAATCCAATGGAAGCATTTTCTCAATTGAGGTTCCTCTTCCCAGACAACTCCACATTGTCAAAAAAAAAAAATCTAACCAGGACAGTCCCCAAAGTGTTGTAGATTTATAGGAGTCGAGGGTATAGATCAGTGGTAGAGTCCATGCTGAACAGGCCCAAGACCCCAAGTCCATTCTCCATGCTAACCTCAGGTTGGTAATCCACCAGGCTATGGATTAATCTGGGGCTGGGCAGCAGAGCTGGATGGTGGTGGTTGGGTAGTAATGACTGGGTGGCTATGGTTCAACCATCGTGACCCTCCATGCTACCCCTGATGTAGATTATGAATTGCTCTACAGCAGACAGAACAAGAAACTGGCTGAATGAATTTCTATCAACATGCAGGAATTGAAGAGTGAGTTGAAGTGAGATGAGGCTATAACCTCCCAGAGCCCACTGTAAGAGAGATGTCCCTCCAAAGGGAGAATGGACCTTCAGCTCCAGTGATGGCTGCCCTCAAAGCTGCCCAAGGTTGCCTAGCCTTGTGAGCTGTGCCAAAACACGCACAGACACATTTGTAGCTGTTCCCAATGTCGGCATTTATTGAATAATAATAAAATCAGGATCCACATCTGAGTTTTATTGACTGCAGTTTGCCAAGTACTTGTGATTTCCCTTGATCGCTGGCTATGGCAAACTCAGGCTCTGTTATTCTGATCTTAATTACTAACATTAACTCTCAGATTATGCTTCACATAGTAACTAAGTTATATCTGTGTATGCATATATATGCAGATGACAGAATAGCCGTGAAAGGGTTCAAGGACCATGGACATCAAAGAGTTCAAAGAGTCACTACAAGTGGGTTTAGATAAGACATTACTGAACTGGTTGGAAAGCTGCTGGAGGTCACAGGGCAGAGGCACAGGGTTGAGTCAGCAGAACCACAGGGCTTTTAGGGTGAGATTCAGGACTGGGTCCTGATGGATGGATGGGTGTCAGGGACCCTGCAAGCCTCACAGCTGGCAGGGAGACAATACGCACAAGGCAAACTCTCTTTGCAGGCACTGGGTCAAAACCTCCAAGGTCTGACCTCATGGTTCATTCTTCTTACACATTTAATCACAGTAAAACTTTGGGAATGGGTTTCCATGTGACAATTATCACAGCAGAGCTTTAGGCATAGCTATATGGAAACTCCCTAGCAAGATAGCAAAGTGCCTGTGACCTTTACAAGAAGAATGAGTTCTACTGGCTGGTCAACAGAATTCAGGGCTGGGGCCTAGAGAAGGATCAGTGATAAGCACAGGTAGATTCTATTGGTGGAGGATGCAGAGTACATGAGAGCTCTTTCCTAGGGATGTGTTCTATTCACTGAGAGACAAAGCTCAGGATTAGAGCCTAAACAATGCTCAGGATTTAGAGGAATTCAGGTGGAGGCTGGCTCCTAATAGAACAGCAAAGGGTCACTGGGTTGTTTGACTGCTTTCACACTGGCATTCCAGGTGACTAGTGTCATTCATTTCCTTCCTTCTATGTCTTAGTAGATTACCATCGTCATGGCAAGTATCATACTAAACAGTGGAACCCTGAGCATCTGAGCTCAGGTGTTTTTATTCAATCAGAACCCTCAGGTACAGATCATAAGCAAGTAAACATCACCACAGAAATCCAACCCCTGAAGACAATATGAAACGCCAAGGCCTAGGCTGTTCTTTTCCCATCAGTGCACAAAAACAATTATTTTAAACACAACTAAAAATAATCTTCCACAACACTCTACGGCTCTGGGTGCTTGTAAACGGGTGCTTGCGGCCTGCAGTCACATTCTGAGGCTCAGAGGTGCCCCTCCCCACTGTTAGGATTTTTGAAATGGAACGGCAAAATCACCACACAACAGAATTAACCCGAGAGACTTACTGGGGAAAGGGATGGGGGAGAGAGAGAGACGTGGTGGTTGCTTCAGAAAAAGGGAAAAGGATGCAGCACTAGGATGGTGTGGCACCCTTTAAGGGGGTAGGTATGGAGTAAGTGCAAGGAGCGTGTCACCTTGGCCATTAGACACAATGTAGGACATCGGTGTGGTAACTCATGAAAGGCAGGGTAGGGGGTGGGGAATGCGCAGTTCTTTTGGCAGTTCTTGGTATACACAACACCCATGCTTCATCCCACCTGACACAGAAGCAGAGGAAGAATGAGCTACCCAACAAGGATAAAGGCTCATTTGAAAATAACTGGTGGACACCCCAAGCATATCAAAACATTACGAAGAGACTTCATGACTCATGGCACCTCAAAAGACAGGCTTTAACCATTCTAGCAACTTGTACCATTTGGGGACAAAAAGGACCATTAAGTCCACAGTCCAAAAAGTCATAATGTACTGTTGGTGTTACTCCAGTAACAATGCACTGAGCCACCACCTTTCAGTCACCTTGAGCAAAATACAGGCCCATTCCATGGACTGACACTTGAGCATTCTACTCAAATGCTTCTTTGTTACAGATGTAAACATCTTCTGGTATTTGCTGACACCTTTCATGACGAATAGGGTCCACCCACTCAGACTGCAAGAATTCAAGGGTTTATTCTCTTCTGAGTCTCCACAGGCTCAAGACTACCCTGTGGAAAAAGTCACTTACAGTTATGAACTATGAAGTCCTTAAAAGTCTCTTCAAACAAGAAAACACAACATCTTAATGCCATCTCCCACATGGCTTGGGTCCTGGAACACTGACTAGGGGCCTCGAGGAAATGAAAAAAGACAAACACACAGACAAATCATAATGAAGCTAGGATCAGGTGGGGTTCTGTTTCCACCGCAACCTGGAACCTCTGTGTGGTTATTAGGTACAGCACTGGGGGAGGGGGTAGCTAGTCCATAGGAGGCCTCTGTGGGGAGCAATCTCAGAATGTAACATCCAGGAGAAGGAAGCTACAGTTGCTAGTCTTTGCACACACAAATCAATATAGTCCACAAACGCTCATGTTCAGACCCCCGAGGAAAGCTTTGTCATTTCTATTGAGCCTGGGTAACAGCTTTGCCAATTTCCCATGAGTCATCGGTCTTGGAGTCCTCAACATGGCCATGCCTATGTCAAAATACACACTTACCCAGGACTCACTCACTCAGGGCTTCCTCAGCTCCCTACATGTAAACCTCTGGGACTAAAGAGCAAGTGGAAGCCGCAAAAGGGCGCCTCGTCCTCCCCAGGTGGGCTAGCAGGGCGCCTTGTGAGCTCCTTCTCTTCTAAGCCCTGGAGGCTACTCACAGTAACATAAGGAAACAAGTCTGGAAAGCTTTTTGCCTGCCCTGTGGCGAATTCTGCACCTTCCTCTGTCTTTGCAAAGCCCACAAGGCCAGGTGCCCCTACCCTGCCATGCTAATTAGGCTTCTCCACCCGAGAGACCCCACCTTCTCCAGGAAGATATTTAAACAGGGGAAGGGCTGATAATAAACGAGTTTTTCGTGTACAGCAAACACGGCTCCCGAGGTGTTCTTTGCACCCCGTCATTTCTCAGGTCTTCCAAGTGGACGATTTCACGAAAAGTCACAGAACCCCTACCTAGGGCCCGTGCATCCTGCCGCTTAGGTCTGAACCCCCTTCCCCGGCCAGGGAACAGAGCCAGACTGCCGCGGGCGGGACATCGCTCAGCCACTGTCTGACAGGTCCACTCGGGAACCGGGAGACAGAGACCAACACCTACATGCTAACTTCTTAAAAGCAAAGGCAAGTCCCATTTATAAACTCGCCAGCAGTCGTGATGTTACTTTATGTTCTGTCTACTCCATTGTTCTCCTCTTAGACACTGTGATATAGTCACATATACTCGATGATTATAATCTCACACTGTGTTAGTGTATTTTTCCCATTGGCTTCCTTCTTAGGACTGTTCTTTTGTGTTTTGTCATAGTCTCAGGATATCACCATCAGTTCTTACAAAACAAAAAGAAGTCTGTTCCCTTAAGCGCAGAAGTTAAGATGATGAAGACAGCTATCTGACAGAACCAAACGGCCCATAGTATTCTGGCAGCAACTGGAGAAAGCAGTGTCACTGTGAGGCAGCGGGCCGTGTGCTCTACCTGACAGCCAGGACAAGGCGTGCCCTCGGTCCTCCAGTTTGTATGCCCATAAATCCGTGCCTCTGAGCCCGATTCCACAGTAGGTTTTGATGACTCGTTAGCATCATAGTTACCAGGAACCTCATGATAGAAGAAAATATAAAAGCCTTGAAGGCTTTGGTGTCAGTCTTGAGACCAAGCAAATCTACCTGCTAATGTTTTGTTGTTTATATATGGTTTGATGCCTCTGATAACATCTTCCCTCTCCACTGAACAGTGATCCTCAGTCTCTGAGCTCAGACTTCCTCATGCCCCACTCAGGCATGTCAGGACATTTGATTCCTAGACAGAGTCTACATCCCTGTTCTTCAGAGAAGTTTCAGAGAATGAATATTCAGCCATTATCAACCCTTAAGGTTAAGGAGTACAAGTTTCAGAAGGGAAATTGAGGCAGGATTAAACCACAGGGAAAGTTAAGGAGACAGTGAAAGGAGCCCCCACATCCCAGAATCTAGTTGAAGTCCCTCATCCACTGAGAGTCAAAAAATCCAGCATAATTAGAAAACCTTGCTCTGAAGTGCCCCGACCCACAGGGCCAGTAATTAGTGGGTCTCGAGGAGGACCATCCAAACCTGAAAGAGATGGGATGGGGAGAGAGAGACAGAGGCCAAGCAGATTGTCTAGGCTTCGTTTATTGAACGTTTTACAGGCGGTTTTAAAGGGCAGGGACAAAGAAGCAGCTGCAGTGAGGTGAACCTTAGGGCACGGAGTGAAACGATCTTGATACATTGTGTGGTTTTTCTGGGAATGTCCTTTAATTGTCTAGTTCATAATACTATGAAAAGTTATTAATTTCTCAAGCACTGAAGCAAGCAGAAGGAACAAGGAAATTGCAGGGGGGCCAACTTATGAGGCATCGAGCTCCTTTTTGTCAGCCTGCCTGAATTATTAGGGGGGTGGTCTTCTACACTGAAGGTCACCTATATGGAGACAATATTCCTCTCATACCGAGAGATTTCAAAAGAAAGTCAAGATGGAGATGGAGCATGCTTAGCAAAGTCCCAAGAGCTCAAGGCACTCGAGTAGGACTTGGATCCTTTCTCAGAGGTAAGCTTTCAGTTTTCTGGGAATCTTTCAAACAAGACTCTAAACTTTGTTATAGTAAGACTGTGTCTTAATTTCCTTGTGCAACCCCTATGACCTATGGTTTTACCTTATCAGCTGTAATCATATCCAGTATGCCTTGGGAGCTAGCCCATGACCTCATTTTCTATAAAGGGAAAAAATAGAAAGGGGCTGGGAAAGAGGCTTTGTGGTTAAGGGCACTTGTGGCTCCTGCAGATGATCTGGGGTTGGTTCCCAGCACTCACCTGATGGCTCACACCTGCCTCTGACTTCAGTTCCAGGATATCTGACACCACTTCTGGCCTCCTCAGGCACCAGGCACATATACATACAGGCAAACATTCACACATAAAAAATGAAAATAAGAATTTTTTGTTGGGTAGTGGTGGTGCACATCTTTAATCCCAGCACTGGAGAGGCAGAGGCAGATGGATCATTGTGAGTTCAAGGCCAGCCTCATCTACAGAGTGAGTTCCAGGACAGCAAGAGTTATAACAGAGAAACCCTATCTTGAAAAGAGAGAGAGAGGGAGAGAGAGAGAGAGAGAGAGAAAGAAAGAGCAATGTAACTTGAGAAGCCACTGAAGCAGTTACCACTTAAGTACAATTCTCTCATGAGAAGCCTGTGCACTTACACTTGCCTATACCCCATCCCTTTCCTAAGAGTTCCCATACCCCTACCCCACACACATACTCTGATACAGTCCAGCGCTAATTCCTACTGGCTCATTCTGAAATTCTTTCCTTGGGCACAGTCAAGAATCTGGCTTCACCTGAGCAGAGGTCTTGGTAAAGAACTGTCATAGGCATCGTGTGGAGCTTCATTTCTGGTTCTACCGTGGGCATTCCAATCTGGGACCCTCTAGACATCTCCCAGGCTTTCAACACCAGACTGGGATGTGCAGCACCAAGCTTCAAGTCTGAGCAGCTACCTGCTTCTCTGTCTCTTCATAGTGCAGACAGCCATTGTTGACTACCTAGCCAGTCTAACAAATCTCCCTTTATAATCAACATTCTGTTGGTTCTGTTCCTCTAGAAAACCCTGCCATAAACAGTCAGAACATAAAACTAAAACATGTGTGCTCACAGGCCCAGAAATTCTGCCCCCCAGAACATGCCCTACCTGTAACCAGAGCTGTCAACCATGGGACTGTTGAAACAAGAACATCTCCCAGAACACAGGGTAAAAGTCACAGCTAAAATGTGACACTGGGACACTGAGGAGGAAGGCATGTGGTGTCAGTGAGATGGAGGAAGAGAATCCCCAAGGCATGTCCCCAGAGGTGGGAGACCAGGGATAGATACTTGGGGTTCTTTGATGAAAGCTGGGAATGGGTAAGCCCTTCTCCACAAAACTGGCAGGCAGGCAGGCAGGTGCTGGTAGTGACTGCAACTGCAGAGAGCGGAGTGGGCTGCAAGGAGCTCTGTCTGCAGGACACTCCATCTCCTGCTGCTCCAGTGGAGGCTTATCTGGCATGTGAGCGACTCTCCCCATTTTGTAAAACAAACATCTAGAACTGGGCCAATGGCTTCGCTGGTCATGTGCATGGACAGCATGCACAAAGCCCTGGGTTCAATCCCCAGTACTACATGAACTGAGTATAGTGACCCAGCACCCAGGAGGTAGAGGCAGGAGGATCAGAAGTGTAAGGCCATCCTTGTCTACATAAGGAATTCAAGCTCAACCGGGGCTACATGAGGCTTTGTCTCAAAAACAGATAGATAGATGATAGATAGATAGATAGATAGATAGATAGATAGATAGATAGATAGATAGATAGATAGATATCCCACACAAACCTGCACACAATTTGAACTGTGTAGTGGACACACACCCACTCAACTGCTAGACTGTAATTAGCAGTTTGCTCTGCTTGCCAGCTCTCCCGTCCTGTCCCTTCCACCCTTGTATGTATGTGCACCACAAGCAGGCAGTGCCTGCAGAGGCCAGACGAGGGCATAGGATCCCCTGGAGCTGGAATAACTGGTAGTTGTGAGCCACTGTGTTGGTGCTGGGAAGGGATCCATGTCATCTTCAAAAGCAGCCGGTGCTTTTAAACACTGAACCATCTCTCCAGCCTATATTTTTTAAATTTTATACACAATTAAATATGCCAATCTTTAAGTGTAGCTGTGCACTACTTTGTGGAGGGGGTGATTATGTGTGTAAGTATAGTATGTGTACGTGGTATATACATACATGTATGTGAAGGTATGTATGGTGGTTGGAATAAGAACGGCCCCCATATGCTCATATATTTGGAGGTGTAGTCACCCAGGAGTAGCACTATTGGAAAGGATTAGAAGGATTAAGAGGTATGGTCTTGTTGTAGGAAGTGTGTCACTGGGGTTGGACTTTGAGGTTTCAAAAGCCTATGCCAAACCCAGAGTCTCTCTCTCAGCCTACAGATCAGGCGGTAGCGCATGGCTCCACCTCTAGCACCATGCTTGTCTGCCACAATACTTGTCATCACGCTCCTTGCCATGATGATAATGGACTCCATCTCTAAAACTGTAAGCGAGCCTTGAATGCTTTCTTTTATAAGAGTTGCCTTGGTCATGGTGTCTCTTCACAGTAGTAGAATAGTGACTAAGACAGTATGCATGCTCATGTGTGTGCACAGAGACTGGAAGAGGACGTTGAGTGCCTATCACTCTGACATGTTCCTTTGAGACAGGGTCCTTTGCTGAATCTGGAGCTAGAATGACAGCCAGCAAACACAGCCATTCTCCTGCGTCCATCCCTCCCCTTCACCCTCGCACATCTCTGGGGTCACAGATACTCACACTCAGCCTTTTATATAGATTTTTGAGATGTGAACTCAGATCCTCAGCTTATGCAAGTGGTCTTACCCACTGAGCCATCTTCCCAGCCTCTGTGCATCCACCAAGTTTATTCTTGTTTTCCTTAACATTTTAAGAGTACAGGTACACTGTCCCACTTTCAGCCTATACTTCTTGAGCCCTACTGAGAGGCAAATCAATGTATTTTCTTATTAATAGATTAATTATAGCGCACATTGGTCAGAGATAGAAGCATGCTTGTGATCTGCCCACCATGTGGCGATGTGCTGGGGGTGGAGTGGCTATGAGTTGCCTTTGCCATGTGCCTACCACCGATGGGACAGGGAAGGGCAGACAATCACACATAAACACAGGAATTAGTAAGATCACTGTAGGCCACAATAGGGCTACACAGCCCCACCAAATGGGGAGACGTGCAGGAAGGCAAACTTCAAGGTCTCTTAGGGAGAAGACAGCCGAGCAGGTGCCTAAATAGCAGAGGCCCCAGCACACCTCTCACTTCAACACTGAACCTCATTCTCTCTAACTCTATCACAAGAATGCTCTCCTCCTCACAGGGTCTGGTGGCGATTAATGAGTGTGGCGTGTGTCCCTGTGGGAAACGCAGGCAGCAATTGTGGACACTGTCCCAGTTGCATGTGCTGCATCTGTGCATGCTCTTAAATACATCCTGGATCCTGCCAAGTGGTGTTCTGGGTGCCGGAGACGCTGTGAATTCGACGATGTCTTTCTCATGGAGTTCACAGTCTAGAGGGTGAGACAGTAACAGTAAAAGGTGCCCAGAGCTGTAGGGGGACTTGCTAGAAAGGACCTTCATGACACTGAGGAGGATGTAACTTCTTGGTGGGATAGACTAGACTTCTTGTCTGCCTAGGCTTTGAGGAGGAGAGATATCTAATCTCAGTTTCTCTCTCTCTCTCTCTCTCTCTCTCTCTCTCTCTCTCTCTCTTCCTCCTTCCCCCCCTCTCTGTGTCTGTGTGTCTATGTGTGTGTTTCCCCCACATCTCTGAGAGGGTCAAATTATCCTCAAACTCCATATGTAGTTGAAGGTGACCTTGAACTTCTGATTCTTCTGCCTCCAGTTCAAACCCAGGGCTTTGTTCGTGTTAGGCAAGTAACTCTAGCAACCAAGCTACACCCCCAGCCCTTCAGCTGAGTCTTAAAAAGACAAATGGGACATCTCCAGACCAGTTAGGGCAAGAGTACATTTCAGATGAGAAAACATCTACATAAAAGCAAAGAAAAATGACCTGCTTGAACACATGCAGGAGAACCATTTACATCAGTGTAGAGAGAAAATATGGAAAATTCAATACTGGGCAGAGGTGGGCTGAACCATGAATACTAGGTTAGGAACCAAACTTTATCCTGAGAGCCTCAAGGAGTCAGTGACATGCTTTCTTGAAAGACAGCATTAGCACACCCACAAATGTAGAGGAATATGTAGTCTTTTAATCCAGCAGTGTGGCTGCTCTAAGATAGAAAGAATGTTAGTACACACCTTTAATCCCAATGTAGCACACATCTTTAATTCCAATTCAGAAGGCAATGGTAGTACATGCCTTTAATCCCAGCACTTGGGAGGCAGAGATGGAGTTCAGAGGGAGAAGCAGAGAGTAGAGTTCAGATTTCAGAGAAGGAAGCAAAGTAGAAGCAGAGTGAGGAAGCAGAACTCAGAAAGAAGTGGAAACAGATAAGAAACAGAACAGAGAGTTAGTTCAGTCAGACAGTTTGAGTGCAGTCAGCTGTATACAGTTCAGAAGGAGAAGCTGAGAAGAGTAGAGCCAGTCCAGAATAAAAGCAGAGTCAGAAGCAGATGGTTTATGGTTTACAGTCAGAGTTCAGAAGACAACTAGTGAATGAGCTCAGTCAGCAGTAAGTCTCAGAGGCTGAAATATTCTAAGTTTAGGTTTGAAGATTAGATAGTATGGAGGCGGAAACTCTCTAGGACCTGGGATTGAATTAACAAAGAATAAATTGTCCTCTGCCATGAGCGCACAAGAATAAATAAATAATTTTAAAAAACATATCTACAGTCACACATAAAATCTGACATTATAAAATGTTAGTGAAGGAATGGGCTGACAGAAACTTGTATAGTGCAGGTGAAAATATAAAGTGGTACAACCACTTTGGAAAATGTTCTGGAAGTTTCTTATAAAGCTAATCATACACTTAGCCCTATGGACCAGCAATTTCGCCCCAGGAGAAATAAAAATACATTCACAAATTGACTTGCACAAAAACATTTACAGAAAGTGTGTCCAAAACTAGAAACTGCCCAGGGGGGCATTTGCAGAAAGAAGAATAAATGAGCACATGGCAGTACCTGCATACAGTGGGATACTGCCCCTGTTAAAGGATCGGCTGCAGCCATCGGCAGCCCAGATGGCTACCAAAGTGTTATCAGAGATAACACACAGTGAGCATGACTGAGATGTGCTCGTGTACTTGAAACCATAGAACAGGATAGACTAATCTATGGTGGAAAAAAAAAAAAGACACTATCCCTGAAGTGGGAGGTCAAGGGACACAGGCTGGGAAGGGTTGCAAGAGACCTCTCTGGGATGATGGTGACATTCTGAATCTTGAGGGGGGGTCTAAGGGGGGGGATGGAGATGCTCTGCAGTTCTATGATAAATGCCAACCATGACATCATGCGAGTGACAGCCATGATGAGCATTGCCTCACAAAAACTGTGCAGTCCCCAGGAACTGTTTCATTGGTTCCAGGGAGTTCTTTGTCTAAGGATTGGTACTAGCTATGTCGGGCACTGTTGCCATTCTCACCAAGCTCTGTTCCTATCACATCACATGCCTGTGGACCTCTTTCTGTCTCTAGGGAGCTTTGACAAAGGAAACTCCTCTTTCAGGCTGACCCTACCCATTCCGAACTGTCATCTGCACCGTGAGTTTAAACCCTCCCAGCTGCCAGTTGCCTCAAGGAGACCATCACCCACCTCTTCAAGAGAAAGGCCCAAAGGGTAGTGTCGAATTCTACAGCACGTGCCTGACTTTGATTTCCCCAGGCCCAGCTCAGCAGGGCAGCAGAGGTGACCAGTATCAGATGAGCCCTGATGTTGAACAAAGAAAGCGATATGGTGGCCATCTCTGAGCTGAAACCAGACTCTTAACAAATATTGAACTCCAGGCTCTGAAATGTCGCTAGAGTATCGAGGGGAAGGGCACAGACCTCTGCAGCCTTCTTTGAAATACCCCAACCAATGCCGTAGGCAGATGGCGGGGGATAAGGCAAGCACAGCTGGGTATCCACAGTGACAGCGCAGCACCCAATAAACTGAAAACGCCCAGTGTAAGTTACTAGGGTTAGGCAAGAAGGTTCTGGTTACAGGGACTTCCTGGGTGGATGTCAGGGAGGCCTGTTAAGAAGAAAATGAGAAGAAGGGCAGGCCTGAGCAACAGTGGTACAGAGGAGAGGTCACCAGAGCCACCATCTGTAGGAGTGTTGGTGGGAAGGGGCAGAGACGGAGGTGAAGACGGCTCAGAAGTCATGTCAGCTCTACAGAGAGATGGAACAGCCCCTGTCAGGGGCAGCAGAGCTGCATGAAGAGGGATGGGGATGGAAGAGGGCACACCGGAAGGGAGCAGGGGTTAGGATCACTGCCAGTGCCCCCTTTTCAGCAGTGAACTTGGCTCACCTTTGTCAAGGTGTTGAACTCTGGGTGGCCTCTTTCTCCTGGATGACCCAGTGACCAAATGAGTAAATGTTAGCACAGGAACCCAACCCCATGGAAGGGACCACAAGGGTGGTTTCCCTCTGCACCCCTTGGGGCCCCCAGGAGGCCGGGCAAAGCAAACACCAAGGTATTCAAATCCCTGGAGGGCCCAGACTGCAGAACAGGTGCAGAGGTGGGAGCACTCGCTTCACTTGGGTCTCAGAGACTCTGCTGCTGGACACAGCCACCCAAGGTGAGAGACTGCAATCCAGGTGTTAAGTGCTTGGGGGGTGCTCAAAGCATTGCTGATGCGGGATATCTGAGGGAGGGTTTTCTAGATTCCGCGCTGCTGAGGCACTGCCGGCTGGCACTCTGGCACCATCAGGTGGCACTGTCAGGTGTCAGGCTGGCACCATCAGTCAAACCTTGTGATAATAACTCAGAGAAAAGCTGGATATGGTATCCACTCGTTAAATCTCCCCTTGGAGAGGAAGGAGCAAGGGCCCAGAGTGTGGCTCAGTGGTGGAGTGCCTGCTTACGCTTCTGGGTTCAATCCCCAGCCCCGAGTGGGGGAGGGATTGTTCGCCAGAGGTAAATGCATGCTTCTGTTTGCATTGAATTTCCAAAAGCCATTTCATCACTCTAACAAGGGCTCACTCTAACCCATCCCACATGTCCAGGCACCTGTGGCGGTCTGCATAGGCGAAAACAGAGAAAGCAAATGTCCTGGTACCCATCACACGGTAAACACCTACCAAGCCTGGTTATCACCGTCATTACCATCACTGTGGCCCTACTGCAACTTTCTGTTGGTGGAAAGTAATATTCTTCCCTTTAGGACAAGAAACACAATGTCAGGTTAGAAGTAGACCATTGAATTTATTCAAGTTTTCCCGAGTGGCTTCATGGGCCAAAAAAGCCTGTTGACAATTAAGAATCTCAGCAACAGGTAGTTGGGGTCATTGGAGGAGGCTGTGGGCTAAAAAAGATGGCATCTAAACACAGGTGTCCAGCAGACACTGGCAAAAGGACAAGAATGTGAGTGAGTACTGAAGTCACACAGACTTGAGTTTAAACCCTGGCATCCTGTCCTAGTTGCTGTGCAACCTTGAATAAGTCACTAGCCACCTCTAGCTTTTCATCTGTGCAATGAGGGGCGGGGGGGAGTAATAACTAGATCAGCAGGCTCAGGCCCAGCCTGTGCCTGGTGAACATTCAGAAATGGCAGATCCTGTCTGTTCTTCATGATAGGCACCCCCACTGCCTTCTGTGTATAATTGACCCAAAGCCATTTGTAAATCCAAATAAGTGAAAGTTGAACAGGGGGTGGAGGGGATGGGAGATGGGGAAGTGTGTTTGTGGGTGGGGAGGGAGGTGTTGGGTGTAGGTACCATCCAGTTTTCAGAGGGACTAAAACTTCATAGACATCCACAGTGCTGGTGGTCTCTCCAGTTGTCTCTTTGTTTTGGTCCTCACACTGCGAATACGGAGTACTGTGGTTTCACATCAGTTTGTCCATTTCTAGTTCACTCCATCTAGTCCAGATGACCTTAGTCCAGGGGATCTTGTCCCTGCTGTGTCCAAGGCATATAGAACTCTGTTCACACATGGGGAAATACCATGCATTTGCTGGCTAGCCAGCTCAGCTCTTAGCTATAAGCCTGCCCCCCCTCTTTCTCTCTCTCTCCTTCCCTCCCTCCCTTCCTCCTGGATTTATAACGAAACAGAAATTCCAAGGAGAGATGCTGGAGGTGAACCCCTAAGACTACATAGTGAAGTCTCAGGCTGCACTTTCTGTCGCCTCCCTGGGCCTGTCCTGGGCTGCTGGTGGGCCCTTCCCTGTCCTGACCTGAGGCAGAGAGGAAGAAGCTGCTCTTAGAGTCTATCTCCACCATGGCCAACCAGGGAGAGATGAGGCTAATCTCAGAACACTTCCAAACTGAAGCTCTCAATTTGAGGATTTATCCTCATCTCAGAGATCCCCATTTCCCCAGGACCCCAACATGCACAACCACACCTTGTTTCTAAGGAAGCCACACCCATGGGAGTATTCTCACAAGTCTGGACTTCCCAAACCACTGAGTTTTTCCTTCATCCAGCCATGCATAGCAATCTCAACAAGTGCAGTAATGATGTCAGAGATACTCAGGCTAAGTCACTTTACTTGGGGCTGTAGGGATGGCTCAGCAATTTAGAGCACCTGTTGCTCTTACAGAGGACCAGCACCCATGTGGTGACTCTACCACATGGATCCAAAGGAATCCACCACCTTCTTCTGACCTCCACAGGCACCAGGCATGCAAGCACTTGGCGTACATGTAGGCAAAACACTCACACACATAATATAAAATGAACGAACCTTTAAAAACAAAAACAAACACGAAGCACCTTTCCTGGGCCCAGCTCATGCTCTAAGCCAACACTTTGAGCTTTTCACACCCATCCCTGAGAAGTGCTTCTCAGTCCAGGTCAGACATAGCTGAGTGTCCTGTGCTGGGTCCCGGAGCCCCTCTGCCAGGCCCAGACTGCATCACAGAGAAGTGGGGGCACACATCCAGGGTCACATAATCAGGAAGGGTCGCCTGCTTTATCCAGGTGCCAAGACCTTGCTCTCCATGGGCCTCAGCTCTGTATAAACTTCCATGGTGGCACCCAGAGATGCACAGGGAGAGGGAGAAGGAACAGAGAGAGGGAAAGACACAAGAGAAGGATAGAGAGAGAGGGAGGGAGAGACAGGACAAAGACAGATAGATATGAGAAAAGGAAGGAAGGAAGGAAGGAAGGAAGGAAGGAAGGAAGGAAGGAAGGAAGGAAGGAGAGACAAAAGAAAAAATACAGAGGCTTGGAGAAACCAGAAAGCTGGGGCTAGAGATAGAACAACAGTCCTCAAGCTGACCTGACTCAGGTGTCAGATCAGACAACTCTGCCCTCTAAGGGAGGCTCTGTTGCAGATTGAAGCATCCCAGGATGAGCCAAGGACCCCTGCTGTCTACCGTATGCTTGCCACAGGGTTCAGATAAGCTCACAGGCTTCTCCCCTGTGGCCTCACACAAAACACCCCCATATCACCCACCTTTTAGTCATTGCCCTCTTCCAGCCCTGGTCAAATGTCACCATTTCCATGAAGCCATCTCTGATCTGGTCTCTCGCTGTGCCTGTCTCAGAGGCCTCAGCAGAGATTCTGGGGACAGTCACACCCTAAACAGGCACTAACCTCCATCAGAACTGATCTTCCACTGCGTGTTGCTTCTGTCCTCACATTGCCTGTGGGTCCCACATTTTCAGACCCTGACAACAGTCCCGAGGCCAACCTCCATGCTAGCATGCCACACTTGACCTGGGCTCCTTGCAGCAGACACGTGCATCACCCTGTCCCAGGTCCTGTCCTTAAGGCACCCAGCCTCCAGCCTCCTCTAATCACATGCTGTCATTGGGGAAGGATGTCAGGGCACAGGGCCCCACCATTGCCTGCTGTGACCTCTGCAAGGCCACCTAGCACCTGTGGGGACCTGACTGTGTGCCCAGTCAGGGCAGGGCCCTGGTCCTCATTTCCAGGCAGAGCTGGGACTAAGCCTGTTTTAGTCTTGGTTTGTTTGCATTTAATTTAGTCTATTCCTGCCCTACAAAAGAGGGATTATACCCAGAAGGTTCCAGCGCGGGGATATCCGGGCTGATGTGACTGAGCTTTTGTTGCAGTTTTCAGGGGTGATGTGGCAAGGTTTCCAACTAACTCGGAGTGGGCAGGGCTATGACTCCAGCCCTGGGAAAGGGAGACCTACCTCCACGGCCCTGACTTCTGCCAGCCTCCTTGTACTCCTTCCCAAGCTGTTCAGTGAGGTGATTTGCTGATCCAAAAAATGCATTGTGTAAAAAAAAAATATTTAAATCTTAAAATCACCAAGGAGGTCACCAAGAATCACCTGGGATTCCATCACCAAAAAGGAAAAACAGGTGTTATCTCAGGGGGGGCATATCCTTCCAGAACATTCTCGAGGTTAATTTCACCTGCCCCAGTCTCCCTGCATTGTTTAGTGACAACATTTGCATTAACCGTGCTTTGGGGCTATTACAGGTAACCAACGCTGCAGGCAGCATTCTAACAAGTCTTTGCCCAAACTACTAGGCAGTTCCCTGTGCAGAGCCCACCCCCACCTCCCTCAGTCAAGGGGCTGAACCTATCTCAGCACACTGTGGGTGAAATAGTCCCACCTGTCTTGAACATCAGCTGCTGGCTCTCTGCTGCGGCCAGGCTTACACAAACCAGCCTGAGCAGCGGTATCACATAGCCTACACCCTTAGTTTTCATTTGAGGAGACAGAGGCCAGAGACAGGAACCAACTTATCCAAAGTCAATCTACTGGAGGCAGTGGCAAACTCCATGTTATCTAGAGATTTTTTCTCTTCCACTTCTTCGTGTCTTTGGGATTTTACCAGCGCAGACAGCCTTTAACAGGGAGGAGGCAGGAGGCAGCAGTAGGAAGCCTCTGAATTGCTCATGGCAGACAGTGTTAATCAGTTGTCACACCCTTTCTGCTGGACCCAAACACCTGCTGACTTCAAAAGCCATGACTGGGCTTGGCACGATAGTGAAGCCTCTTTGGTGCCCAAAGCAGCTTTGTGTAGAGGACTTGAGTCTGGCCAGAGCGGCTTGAGTCCTTGCTCTTCTTCTCTCTTCTGGCAAAAAACAGTTGGGGAGCCCTCTGGTTTCCACCTGAGCAGCCCTGCCATGACACACCCTCCCACACTCTCAGCTTCTCTGCAACCACAGCCTTCTCAGGAGAGGCTGCTTACCTCACAGCTGGATAGAGGGGCAGGGTAGAGGACAGTCAGGAAGAGGTGGTCTAGTTTCGGCCCTGCTTTAGGGCTGTAGGAACTCAGGCAGCTCACTATTCTTCTAGACCCAGATTTGTCTGGGAAAGAGGGATACCAACATGCTATCTTCTCCTTCCTGGGTCTTCTTGATGACCTGTAGAGTAGGGGTTGATGGTCTCTTCTCCTCAGCCTTAACCCAAGCTGCTTTGGGTGGCTGGTGACTGCACTTACTCTCTCCATCTGAGAAGGGGGTACAAGTAGGTGGGGAAGAGGGAAGGAACACGGGGCCCCACTGTGGCAAGGTTCCCTTGCTCTCTGTGGACTGGAGGTGCTTAGCACTGGACCTCAGTAGCACTTCTTGAAATTCTCCCTAAGCCCGTCTGCTGAGCTTCCCAAGCTGCAGCCAGTCCAAGGCAGACAGCTCCTTGCTGTCCCCGCTGCCCACTGGACCATCCTCTCCAGCCCTCCCTGACCCTCCTCAGTCCCAGCCTTTTGGGTGTTACCTCATCTCCTCTCCAAACCATGATCCCCGTCAGAGGACTCGTGCCAGCCCCATCGAGAGTCCTGTCCCGCTGCATCTACAGCAGCTTGGATGCCATTCACAGCAGAGACTTCCCAAACACAAGCCGCCTGCCCACCATGACTACAGCTCATCCACCTGTACAGAGCTCAGCCCACTGTGTGCCAGGAACATAGCCTCTAGCTCCCAAGCAGTCTCGGGAAAGCCCAGTCTTTCAAGACTCCTTGCTCCTTTCCCGGAAGACCACAGCCATCCCTTAAGAAATGACTTCACGGAGATGGGCACAGTGGTGCATGCTTGTAATCCCCGTACCTGGGAGGCAGAGGCAGGAAAATGGAGGGTTCAAGGCTAGCCTGAAGGATGTAAGAAAACCTGTCCAAAAATAGAAAGGGATGGATGGAGGAGAGGTTGAGGGACGGAGTGCAGAGATAGGAATGGAGGGAAGGGGGGAATGCCTTCACAACTGTACTTTTCCCCTCCAATTGTCTTTATTCCCTCCCACTGGATCAGAACCCCTGCATGATGGAACAAGAGCAGTGTACTTGTTCTTACCCCCTGCCTGCACTGATGATGCACCTCCTGATGCACAGCCTCTGTGATGTTGCAAGGCCTAGCATGCTTGAGTTTTCAGATCTGGTTCCAGAAAACTCTGGTGTATACACCCACCAGTGTGTAGTCAGAAGCACCTTGCTCTAGCCAGGCAACAAGGAAAGGCTGTTCCAAGGAGAGAAGCTGAGACTTAGCAGAGGAGAAGGAGCCAGCCTAGGAGAAGGCTCAGTGTGTACAAAGGCCCTGGGGTGGGAATGAAAGGAAAGTATGGCAAACTGGTGAGAAATGGAGCTTGGATGGGCAGCCAGCCATGATGGGTCTTATAGAGCTTGCTTCCCAACGCTAGACCACTGCAGGCTCTGGCAAGTTTCATGGAGACTTTACAAAGTTTACAAAGGGCCACTGGCTGCTGGGTGGAATTGGATTTTTGGTAAAAGGGATTTAAAGGTGAAGACACAGAGACCAAGAGGGGACTGTGTAGGAATGGAAGGAGGGAAGAAGCAGCGAAATGAGTCAGTGCATAAGTTCCTGTTACACAGCATGTGGACCTGAGTTTGATCCCCAGAATCACGTGTGTCTGACCCCAGAACTGGTCAGGTTCTGAGGATTCACTAGCTGGCCAGTCTAGTTGAATCAATGAGCTATGGATTCAGTGAGAGAGTGTCTCAGAAACCAAGATGGAGATGGGGGCTAGAAAAGATTGCTCAGTGGTTAAAGCATTCACTGCTCTCCCAGAGAACCCTGGGTTGGGTTCCTAGCACATATACCAAGTGACTCATAGCTGCCTGTGACTACAGCCCCAGGGGATCTGGTGTCTTATGGCCTCCATGGGCACCCCTACACACATGGCCTGCATTCACACAGACACAGACACACACACAAATAAAAACTAAAAGGGAAATCTTTTTAAAATAAAATAAAATAATAATATGGAGAGCCACAGAGGGTGACATCAACCTCTGGCCTCTGCATGTGCATGTACAGACATGCTCACACATATGCACACGTGTATGTATACACACACACACACACACACACACACACACACACACATCAAATAAATAACTTTTAAAAGCATGAAGGAATAAGGAATAATGGAGGGTGGAAGACAGGTGACCCTAAAAGCACAGGGTACATATCTCAGAAATAGAGTATGGGCTTTGAGGACTCATGAGAGGGTAAGACAACAGGGGCCAGTCTGGGAAGATATTCCCTTCTGGGTTGGGCCTTGAAGGTGGCTGGTGGGGGTAGCTCTGTAATGGTGGTGGAATTGCCATTCAGTGGGTGATGATCCCAGCGTTTTCTCCTCAGAAGGAAGCAGTGTTTGGCAAGGCCACAGCTCGTGGCATGAGAGAGGGTGAGAGTCATGTCTCACACTCCAAGGTTTCCTTTGACCATGACCACAGAGGAACTTTTGGTGTTTAATTTTAATGTTTTATTTTATTTTATTATTTTATGTATATGGGTGTTTTGCCTGCGTGCATGTCTGTGTACCAAGTCCATATCTGGTGCACAGAGATGCCAGAAAATGGTGTTGGATCTCCCGGAACTGCAGTTACAAACAGTTGTGAGCTGCCATGTGGAAGGGAACCAAACTAAGGAACTGTAAAAGCAGCCAGTACTCTTAACCACTTAGTCATCTCTCCGAGCCCATGAAGGAGCTTTTGTGAGGTGTGAGGGGTTCTGGGAAGGAAACACATACAAAGAATGTGAGGATCTGAGAGAGATGAGACCAGAGGAAGGGGTGCAGAGCAGGGCCATACTGGACCAGGCACACAATCACCACAATGATGCCGGTTCAACCCTGGGTAGGCTAAGCCGATAGGCAGGAAGCTGAAGCAGACACGGACATTGGTCTTGGCACCAACTCCACCACCCCACAGAGGGACATTGTCCCTGGGCAGCAGGCATGGCAGCTGAGGAACCAAGCAGGGGTGTGTGTCTCTCTGCACATGTGCCTGAGGCACTGGCAGGGTCCTTCCGGGGAGCCCTCCTGGCTCTGGAGCAGCTTGCCTGGGGTGTTCAGGACCTGTTGAGTGTTCCAGATATGGCAAGATGCAAACCACACTTCCCTCTGTGACCACCCAGAACCTGTGTGACCTCAGGGACACTGCCCCTCTCTCGTCATCCTGCAGATGAGAATGAGACTCAACAGTGGATCTCCTAGCCCTAATCCATAGTTTACCACTTCCAGATAGGAGCCAAGACATGTGCCCAGGTGGAACCCAAAGGTCACACCTGCATCCCCACTAACATTAACCAGGGGTCACCAGGACAGTGTGGTTAGGAGTGTGTGGCTGAACCAAGTGAGTGGGCTCAAATCCCCTCTCTGACACCCCTGGTCCTGTGACATTGGGCAAATCACTATCCCCTGAGCCTCCAGTGCTAAGTGACTAAGTAAGATTAGTCTTTGCCCGGGCAGGGGTGACCAGGGTCCCTCTGGCCAGTTCACACATGACCCTTGAGTCCATTGCTCATCATTCTTTCACTCTACAAGCATCCACTGCCTTCCTTGCTGTATAAATGAGGCAGAGGGGTGCTCAGGCCATAAATGACTGAATGAAAGCCCATGACAAGGGTATATGGCCCATAGCTCAGCTGATGTTCCCACCAGCCTGACGGACAGCATCACCATGAACCCCATCGTACAGAGGAGATTATAGAGGCCCTGAGAAATGAAACACCTTGCCCAGGGAAGCATAGAGAAGAAGTAGCAGGGGTGGGATTCAAACCTATTACCAAACCTACTCATCAATGAGTAGGGATGTGGTACCCTTGCTGCATGGAAGAATTCGAGATGGCAAGGCTATGCCTTCCTCCTCTCCAGGTGACTAAACTGTTAACATCACCTCTCTATAAATCTCATCCTATTGTAAACAGTAACAATGACAGCAGTCCCAAACACACAGCTACCCAGCATTTCTCAGAGTGGGCCCTGTGTCCCTAGCTATATGCCCCCTAAGACAGAAGGGCTTGAGTACATCCATTTCATATATGGAAACAGAGAGGTTCAAAGTCCCAGGTTGCTCAGCCTGAAAAGGTGAAGATGACTTGGACCCGGTATGTACCCTGACACACCGTGTCTACCAAGCTGTGGAGATGTCCCCAGATGGCTTTTGGTGGATTTCTGCTTGGAATCCTGGCTCTTCCATCTGCTGACTGTGGAGGCTGGTCCTTCCTCACTAACGTCAGGATGACTGACTGACCATGTGTGAGGACGAGACCCAGCAACCTCCCTGATTGTCAGAGATGGTCATTTGTCGTGACTCTGCCATGCTCACCATGTAGGAGGCACCAAGACCTTTGTGCTCACAGACATCTGGAATGTTAAACACAGAGCTGTTTCTTCAGGGGAAAGGATGCATAGCCTGTTATCTGTCCAAAAGGCTAGAAGAGGACATGTTTACTAGCCTGGCGACCTCTGCTCTGTGTGCCCGAGACTTCTAGCACCAGGTCCTCCCCTAGACCATTATTGTAAATTTGTTTTTCTTTATGGACTTTACAAAGAGTTTCGATGTAGTCACATCTGATCTGTATTTAGCTTACTTTGTTCCTCAAAGAGACTTATATTTGCTTTGTTGTGAATGTAGGTTTGAATTAATTATCACCAGAATAAGTTTTCACCAAATTTTGCTGAGCTTAATTATACCTAAAATAAACTACTCAGGGTCAGACTCCTGAAGTTTTAACCAATATCAGTGACTGAGTCATATTGAACCAAACTGCCTCCTTGCCTCCTGCTAGAGGTGGAGGTCACAGAGGCCTCCCAGTGGTCCTGTAGCAGTGACTGCCCATGATGTAGGAGTCTTCTTTGAAGTTGCTGTGTGCCTTAGCCACCTCCCTGACATATGCCCAGCACTCCCTCTGCCCCTCCAGCCAGCTTGGACCTACCTTTCTCTAAACCTCAGGAAGCTGGAGTTCCCAGACTGCCTCCAGGAAAGGCTCTGGTTCACCAAGAGCTGCAAATATTTACCCAGCCTGAGGTCTTGGCCCACATGCTCAGGGTAGCTGCCCAAGACAGGATTGCAGGATATAAGGCTGGGTCTCCAGACCCACCACCCAGGAGAGGAACAAGCAGACCCAGGACTCCGGCATATCCAGGTACGAAATGGGAAGGGGCAGAGAAATCTGGGCACTCAAGAAGATTCCTCACAGGGGACACCTGCTGAGGTCAGTCCAACTGGTAAGGGACAAGTGGGCTTAATAATGCTCCTGTAGGGTATGGTTTCTGGGGACCAAGTGGAGAGGCAGGGAGGTGCTCATACTCTCATCCAAAGCCATGAGCAAAGATGAAGGCACGAGGCAGGTTGGTCTTCCCCAGTTTTCAGTCTAGGAATTTCAACTGCTCTCTGCACACTGGCTGTGCAATGCCTGTGTATGCTGAGCTGTTGCTGGGGACAGAGAAGCATCAGTCAAAGCTGCCCTCAAAGTACTCTCAGGGGACCATTGTGGGCATACCGTGTTTAAGGAAGCCCAGGACAGAGAGAAGGCAGTCAGAGGAGACTTCCTGAAAGAGGTGGCATACTGGGTGCAAAGCTGAGTGGGTGCTAGAGAGGAGCAAAAGGCATCTACAGATAAGGGCAGAAGCTGAGGTCCATGTAGTGGGTCCAGGAAGAGGGCAGGGACTGAGGACCACATGGTGTGGGGGCACAGGCTGGGATTTGGGGGAGATGATGACTCCCATGAGAGGCAATGGTACAAGTTTTGGGCTCAGAGACCCTCTGATTAGGAGGGTGAGCACTGGGCAGGAGAAGGGGGTAGGCAGAGGCCAAAGTGTTTGGAAGGCAAAGGCATGGTTTGAGGGTATGGTTGCCTTGGCAACCAATGCAGGCTGTCAGCGGTGTCCTCTGGCTTTGATCGTGGCATGGTCTTCTCTGACGCCAGTATCAGTAGTCAGAGCCGTGTCACACTCAATAGCATCCATGAGCATTGCCAAGCCACAGGTCCATCCACCTTCCCAGCTGCTCTTCTGAGTGCTGATACCATCTCCCATGATCCTACCTTCAAGAAGGCTCAAACGGTTAAGTCACTCATCCACAATCACCAAGCCAGCCATAGAAGAAAGCCCCTACTGGAGTCTATCTGGCTCCCAGGCCTATGATATGATCCTGTCTCCCTCAGGCTGATGACACTTGGGGATCCTGTGATTTCACAGGGATCTCCAGCAACCTCAGACTCCAGTTTGTCCACAGCCTCTCAGAGGCCATTCATTTACTCTGCAATTATTTATGAAGCACCACTGTGCCAGGTACTGTGCTGGGGGTCAGGACACAAAGCAAGCAGCGGAGGCCCCCCTCCCAGAATTCACATCCTGCTCAAGACTCCAATTTGACTCCAGTGTCTCATGGCAGCCCACAGCAGACATGTCACTCAAGTGCCACATTTGTCTTTGGTAGCAAGAAACCCACATTCTGAGGCAGGCAAGGGCACAGGTTCCAGAGTCCATGTCTCCCCTTTCTCCAAACAAGACAGTCCCCAAGAACCTGAAGCTCCATGAGTGGAGTGTGTGGAAGACTGAGCTGGGGATCTCAGGACAGGCTGCGGGTGCTACCTCTCTGCCCTGTGGAGGGTGGCAGGTTTTCAAGGGACCAGACACGACAGTACCATGGCACTTCTTCCAGGAAGTACTCATGGCTAAGAGTGGAGGTCGGACCATAAATGGCCATTCTGAGCATTGCTGGTGGGTTTTCTGTGAGAGAGTAGTTAATGTCTCCCAAGTTCTTCCTATGGGAAAGATATCACACTGAGCAATTTCCAGATACTGTTAGTCCCTGGGACTTTGAGAAGTAAAGCTTCATCATGCCCACTTGCCAGAGAAGAACCCTGAAGCACAGAGGTATTTGTGCATTGGCTGATTATCCAAGGTTGTACAACTAAGTGTTGACTCTTAACTCCTGCCCTGAATGCCTCTCCTGGGCACTGTACCCCAGGCTACCAGGCTACCCCAGGCTACCTCATTCTCCCCTCTGTCCAAAAGCAGGACCCTTTGTGTTTACCCCAGGCCCTGATATCTGCTGCCTACTTCTTATCAATACCTAGGAAGATGGCCAGCCTATGGATTGTCACCCTCCTCTATGGTTTGCTGGGAGCCACACTGGTCCAAGCTGACCTCCATCCCCCTGCAGTGCTCAAACTCGGCCCAGAAGTCATCAAGGAACGTAAGTCATGACACTCCCTCCCAAGGCCTCACCACCATAAAGCAAGAGGCAGATGATGGAGCAGTCCTCCAAAAGATAAGGAAGTTCCTCATTAAAGGTGTGTATTGGGTCTGGGCGAAGCCCACAGCTTGAGTAAAACAAGAGTAGTGGCTGAAGTATGATATTCTGCTGTGTCATGATCTCAAGAGCCCATTATGCCAAGATGTTCTCAAGTGATATTATTTCCAAAATCCACTACCCCAGGGATCTGGGAATCTTATGTGGAATATGTGACCACTGCATGCAGAGCACACTCCAACCCTGTCCTTGCCTGAACTCCCATCAACAGAGTTAAGGCCCAGCATGCTCCTGGTCCCCAGAGCAGAGGCCTGGCCAGAGTCTAGTGGCCACAGTCCCACACACAGGTTTGTAACTACAGCCCCATGACCCTGGGCCAGGACCTGGGCCTCAACTTACTTTCTGTAAGCACACGGGAGGGCCTTCTTCCCTGGGCCAGCAGGAACTCCCAACACAACAGGAACTGAGGAGGGTTACGGGGACTCTAGTTAGTCTTCTCCCCAGCTCTTCTCTGCCATGGGACACAATCCTGTGTATTAGAGGACACTTGGCAGCATCTTCCACCAAGGCATTGACACACGTCTCCTGTGGCAATGTGGCAGTTACCTGGTAGACAAGCACTGTTCCAAAGGCTTCGAGAAGATGAACTTGAGGCCTATGCTGTGGCTCCCAAGCACATGGTATTCGAACTATAGGGAGCTTGGGGAGAGCAGCCATGGTGGAAGTCTTCAGCCAAGGAGTTATTCTAGTGGGAGGAGTTTGGGAGGAGATCCCAGTATCCCCTGCAGGAGAGTCAGTGAGCCTACCCACACAAGTGACCACTGAGGCCCTGGAGCCACTAGACAACTGTATCCATTAACTCCCTCAGAAGACAGAGTACAATAATACTGTAGGCTATGCACACGGCAGTGGAGTTTTATCAAACGTTTATCTAGTAAAGAGAGGGAGGGGTAAGGAAAAACGCTGAGGCTCAGAGTGGAGCAGGACCCTGCAAAGAGACAGAAGCTGCATGGCAGGAGAGAAAGACTGAGACAGAGACACAGAAGGACAGACAGGGGAAAAAGAAGCAGCAGGTTGGGGCAGAAAGAGAGAGTAGGACCAAGAGAGACCAAGAAGAGAGAGAACCGCAGCAGAGCAGGATTATATGGGAATCAGCTTTGGTCCCCTGCTGATGATGAAAGACTCAAGGCAACTCGGCGTGGTCCAGGAGGCAGGTTAAGAGGCAGTTCCACAACATGAAGCCACACCATAATTCTGGGGAGGGGTGTTTGATGTAAGGACTACAGAGGAAGGCGTACTTGGTTAAAAAGAAAAAGAGAACTAACTCTATAAAAGGCACCCTGCAATGAGGTGACATCCAATGACAGAACACACTCAGAGTCAGAGACCCCTCTGCAGGCCTCCTGAGACTGGGTATCACTAGCGCCTGTTGGATGGAGGGAAGCCCGCTGGATTGTACTAGCCCAGTACTGGCCCACTGTTGGCAAGCAGAAGCTGCAGAGCACATCCCTTGAGCTGATGATATCCTTTGAATGATGCCCCCTGAAGGAAGAGTTGTTTTATCTCTCTGGTGACCATCTCTGGGTGATCCTTGGAAGCTTCTCGGGGACTCAGAACTTACTCACAGCCTTCGGGAGCCCTGCTGACTGGCAACTCAGTGTCACCTGGACAGTGACACCATATGAGCTGATAGGAGGCATGCTTCAGGGACTTGCCTTTCCGTGTCCCACGAGGGCCTAGAAGGATGGGCTTTAAGACTGCCAGTTGGGAAAAAATGCTGCCGGGTCCAGCTCCACAACCACAGAGTACGCAAACATTTGGAAGGAATGACACCAGGACTATGAAACACAGAGGCTGGCACGGCTGCAGCACCCTGCCTACAGAATGGGCTGTGGCCACTGGTGAAAAGCCTGCAGGGACCAGCTCCAGGGCACACATTCCCATTCCTTCCTTCCTCTTCTCAGCACCTAAGACTCTTTGGACAACAGAGTGAGCAGTGGGGGTGCCAGAAGATGGCTGGCAAGTATGCTTTGGCCATAAAACTGTCCCCAGTGGGATGCTCAGCTCAAGGTGCTGGCCTGGGGGGGGGGGGCACAGGTTCACCATCCCAGCAGTGACCGGCAACACTCTGGGTGTGATGGTTCCCACTATCTGCAGCCTCACTGTTCATGTGAAAATAGCCCACCCACGGCCACCGCCCTCCAGGACACACCTACACAGTGGAGATGATGGGTGTGAAGAGGTGGGGTCCTCACCTAACGTCAGGTCCAAGGAGTCCTGAGTGATGGTCATCCTCAACCTGTGCCACTGTCAGGCTACCTTCCCTGAACCTCCTCTTGACCTTTAACCCCTGGATCTATCTGCAGACCTGACCCAGGCACTGAAGGACCACAATGCCAGTGCCATCCTCCAGAAGTTGCCGCTGCTCAGTGCCATGAAGAGTAAGTCATCTGGAATCTTCCCCCTCATGAACAGCATCACGAGCACTGTTCTAAAATACATCATCTGGTGAGTGGGGCTGGACAGCGCTGGGAGCCAGCTCTTCCTCTGCCCCAGTATATTTCCTGCTCAGGTGTCAGTCAACGAATGTTAGTGAAGACAGACCAGACTAAGACCCTCTTTTAGAGAAGCCCCAGAGCAGCTAGTGATGACCCTAAGACAGTGTCACTGGTACTCTAAGAGGACACCCACAGAAGAAAGTGGCCTGAGATGGGAGAGTGCTGGGACCAGGAAATGCATCTTAGTGGTCATGATTAAGCCGGAGACACCAAGAAAGTGGAAATCCAGGCAGAGGGACCAGTGCAGCAAAACCATGAAGGGGCAAGAGTCACTCAGAATGATTGCAACTCAAACCTTGCAGCAAAGAGTGGCAAGCCAGTCACAGAGGGGTCACAGAGAGGCTTACTGTCAGCCCAACAGGCTAAGACTAAAGCCAAGGCAACTGCAGAGGAGCAGGCAAGTGTGAAGGGGAGAGGCAGCAGGACCATGACTGAGAGGGTTAGTAGACTGAGTTAGGGGTCCAGGTTCTGGTCAGGTGTAAGTTAGGAAAGCAGATGGGAGCAGGCTTGGGGGTGACATTCTTCTGAGCATGAATCTGATCCTCATCTCCCCTCCACTCTGTCCAGGATGAAGGTCACCTCTGCTAACATCCCCCAGCTGACTGTGCAGCCTTCGACCTACGACCAAGAGCTGGTAGTCAGAATTCCCCTGGACATGGTAGCTGGATTAAACACGTAAGTGTCCCCTGAATCAGTCACAGCTAACCTAACAGCACCATCTACTTGCTCTCCACCATCCATGCAGATATCTGGAAATGAATACCAGAGAGAAGAACAAGTGCAAAGGTCCTGAGGCAGGAATGTACTTGCCTTGCTTAAAAATGGCAAAGAGGAAGGAAGGATGGGAGAGCGGTTAGAGTTGAGGCAAGACCTTATGGGCCAAGATGGAGTATGGAGGCCACGAGCAATAAAGGGTCTGAGCCAAGGAAGATCTATGGGGAAAGCTGTGGTGCAAAGTGGAGGCAGGAATGCCACACAGAAGGTCCTGCAACAACTCAAGAGGAGACAGTGACGGCTTAGGCCAGGGTCTGGGACAGGTGGGCAGAGGAGTGAGCAGATCCTAGCTATGTGCTGGAAGCAGGCAAAAGAACAGGCATTCCTGCTGAGTTGAATATGGAGAGAGAAATCAAGGAAGACTGTGGGGTTTGCTCCCACATCAATCTGGGAGGAACGGACAGCAGCCAAGACCACAAGGCTTGAAAGCGGAAGGCCAAGGGACAATGTGGAGTCCACTGCTGTCCTGCTGTCCTGGGGAGCTCAGAGGACATGTGAATGGGGCACAGTGTGTGTGTGCCTTGGAACCTCATGGTATCCGTACGGGGTGAGGTCAGGAGAGGACTCCAGAAGCTGGGGCACAGGCATCGTAGGGATGAGAGGAACCAGCCAGCTGAGGAGTCACTCAGCTGTGACTCCCACGTGGGCTTGCACAGCACTCTCTCTCAGCACTGTTGTCCCCACAGGCCGCTGGTCAAGACAATAGTGCAATTCCACATGAACACTGAGGTCCAAGCCCTCATCCGGGTGGAGAAAAGCAAGAGCAGCCCTTCCCGCCTGATCCTCAGTGACTGCTCCAGCAGTGAGAGCACCCTGAGCCTCACCCTGCTGCACAAGTGAGTGCTGGGCTCATTCATGCTGGCAGGGGTTGCGATCCATGACCTTCCCACTGCACACAACACTGAAGGAACAGACGTGTGTCCCTCCTGACTCTAGATCTGGGGTTCCTTCCAGAGAATCTGGGATGCCAAAGGCAGCAACGGTGGCAAGATACCAGGGTGGGAGGGTGGGTATAGGGTTGTAGAGGATGTGGATAGGGTTGGGGTGGGTGGTGCAAACACATGCAGATAGAGCAGTGCCTCCATCTAGGGCTCCCAGGCCACCCAGGCAGGCCCAGATGGGCCCAAGGCAAGCTTACCTTCTTCCTTGACTGCCTGGGTGATGTTGGGCAAGTCACCTTCACCACTTCTCACTTTCCTTGTCTGGAAAATGTTACTGCTGACACCTTCCAGACCCAAGAATGACTGAACGACTCACTCATAGGAGTGCATGTCAGTCTCAGGGGACCTGTCAGCTCTTGGCATCCTAATGTCAGCACAGGTCTGTAAAGACAATAGCCAGCCTACATCTGCCCTCAGCACAGTCTTGTCTTAACACCCTGGGTGAACTTGAGCGAGTTCCTTCCTCTGGGATTCCATGTCACCTCTATAAATCAGGGACAATCCTCTCTTATAAGCTTCCTAAGCTCCCATTCTCCTCTGCCGAAGGCTCTCCTTCTTGGTCAACTCCTTGGCAAAGAATGTCATGAATCTCCTGGTGCCAGCCCTGCCCCAAATGGTGAAAGACCATGTAAGTAAAATCAGGCCTCTGGTTTATAGAGATGACACCTCATTACGACTAGGGTGGAACTGCAAGCTGGTGCCAAATGAGTCCTGTCTCCTTGGGTGGGATCCTTCTGGGACTGAATGATTCCTTCAACAAAGCAAAGAGCCACTGAGCCAATGAATTGAGCCAGTGACCCAGCGAGACCATTGAGGTCAAGGTAACAGAACAGCCAAAAAGTCAGGAGGCCTTGATCAGTCATGTGCTGATCAAGGTTTTAACACTGGTCTCTAAAGTGTGGAGGGGAGGGAACCTTACATGCAGCTTTTGCTTGTTAAAAATCCTACCTCCAGACTGACTGTTAATGTGATGTCACGGAGCAGAGCTGGAAGGAGGTGCACAGCAGTACTCTCCTGGGTAGTATTACCAACAAACAGACAGTAGACAGTACCTCAAGAGCAATAGACAATATTGGATGCAGAGCAAAATACCTAGGAAGGGACTGGTTTTCTGTCTTTGTTAAATTTACTTTAATACATTTTTATGCAAATCCATATACTTTAATTTTAGAAGCTAAGCTATAGATCCCTGAACATTTTGTACTGAAACACTATCATAGGTACGCTGTGCCATGCCCCCTTGCTCAGTCATCCTGGCGTGGTTTGTAGGCGCTGCAGCCCACCATATCCAGCTACATTTTTTTTTTCTGAGTCAGCAATCACAGGCTATGTGTGTGTGTGGTGTTGGGGAAAGAACACAGGGCTTCACAGCTGCTAGGCAAGCATTCTTCAACAGAAGACACCTGCAACCCCAGTGACTCTCATTTCATATGTCCTTAATATGCCACAGGTAAACCAAAATGTCATAAGTAGATTTATCCACATTGATCAGTGATGTCAGTAGTTATCCAGAAGGCTCAGAGCACCTTGCCAAGCAATTGTCATTTCTTAACCATAGGCCTAAGAGATGCCATTGGTCTCATTGATGTCATGGTAATGTTTTGATGGAAAAGATGGCATAATAACTAACACAAAATAGGAAGAAACTACCCATAGTATGTCTGCTTCAATCCAGCAGCTGTCCGACCGTTTGCACGTTGCCAGCACCGCCCACAGGCACTGAGGTTTCCATGTGGCTGCACCTGTCTATGACCTCATCTAACATTTAAAACCGTTAGAATAGCTGGATCATATTTAACAGTTTATCAAAATATCTTTTAACAAAATGGTTGTATTAAGGCTACTTTAAAACAACAGTGGTGATATTTAAAATAATATTTCATAAGCATGATGGGTTTTTATTTTAAAACAATAGAGTATTGGTTTCCCTCTGAATTGTTCAAAAGTGTATCAGATCCCACCAAATCACCTTCAAGAAAAACACAGTAGGCCGGTTTGCCTCTGTTTGATGGCATCATGATTCACTGTACAATACTGGGTTGTGTTTTACTACTACTACTACTACTATTCACTCTTGGTAAAGCTTCAACTCCTGTTTCTATGCTGGGAAATAGTCTACTGAATCTGTTCCTAGTAGACTAAGTATCTATGTGTTATAGAGAACAAGGAAAAACAGTCGAATTATCAAAACCCTAAGGCCTAATGATGCACCTCAGTGAGACGGCGCTTGCTTAGCATGCACAAGGTCCAGCACCACAAAAAAGGAGAAAAAGAAATCTCAAATGAGATTTTATTCTATTGTGAAGATCTACTTTATTCTTGATTTTATGTATATGGGTGTGTATGAGAGAGAGACTATATTCTACATGCGTGGGTGCCCACCAAGGCCAGGAGTACCTGATTCCCCAGAGCTGGGACCGCAGGCAGGTTTGAGCTGCCTAGACTGGGTGCTGTGAATCAATCCAGGTCCTCTGGAAGAGGATTGCTCACCTTAACTGCTGAGCCAGCTCTCCAGCCCCTGAATCTCATATTTTATAAGGTTAATTTAAGAAACAATATTGACCAGTCTGGAATTGGCTTGGAATCCCAGCTCCTTGAGAGACTAGGACAGGAGGATCTCAGTTCAAGGCTTGCCTGGGCTACAGAGCAAGTTCAAGGACAGCCTGGGCAACTTGGCAAGATCCTTCCTCAAAATAAAAAGTAAGCTAAGCGGGCTGGAGGTATAGCTCGGTGGTAGAGCACTTGCCTAGCATGAGTGAGTCCTGGGATCAGCCTGCAGTAAGGAAATAAGGAAGGGAAGGGAGGGAGGGAGGGAGGGAGGGAGAGAGGGAGGGAAGAAAGGAGGGAAGGAAAGAGAGTTATTTCTAGAGGGAGATGAAAAGAAATCGCTTTGTTAAATGATCTTTTCTTATTGTCATATTGTGCCGGAAATATAGATGAAGTCATGTATGTCTTTCCACAATGTCAGAATTTGCTGAGTAACGATAAATACACAGGTTCAGAGATTTCAGTGGCAGAAATTTGTCAGATAACCAATCTTCCTTGGTCATCTGGACCAGGAGAATGCAAGTTCTTTTATTCCAAAGTTTTGGGGAATGGCATACCCTGTTCTCAACACTTATATGAGAATGTTAGCGGTGGAGGGGGGGGGGCTAGCATGTATCTTAGGCTGGTCTTGAACTCCTGATCCTCCTGCCTCTACCTCCCAAGAGTGGGGTTTACAGGCATGAGCCAATATTACCAGTAGATTTATTTTTAAGAACTTTATTTTTCTGTTTAAAGATAGGAGTTTCTTGGAGTAGAGCCCATATGTAAATATTTTCAAAATGTTTACCCAGAATCATACTGTAATATACAAAAATACATTTCCAAGCAGAAGAGATGGCATGGACTTGGAATTACTTAGCTAATTCTAACCCTAGTTTTGCATGGTGACTTGAGTCAGGCTGCAGTGGTCACAGCTGTGGTTCACGGGGTGTGAAGGGAAGTGCACAGGGTGTTTGAGGAGGGAGACTTCTGGAAGGAGCTCCCTGGGGAAATAAAAGAGCCCTTTTCCCTGTGGACACAGCTCTCAAGCTGTGTCTGTATCTGAAGGCTATAAAAAGATGGATGTCCCATCCCACTCCAGGCTCAGAAGCAAAGGGTCTGGTGGGATCCTTGAGTCCCAGACTCTGATGTGTGGCCATGGCTGAAGGAAGGGAAGGGTGGGTATTGTGGGAGGAAACATGGAAGATGCCCCTCTCCTTCAGGGAACAGTGGGTCCCCTGGCTGTGTATGCCAGATGTCTCTCTACCTCCTCCTCCTCTCTGGATCATGGCTTAGGAAAGCTGATAAAAGTAGGGAACCATTGTTCTCAAGAAAAGTTAGCATTTCTCAAAATGCACTGCCCTCACCCACGAATATCGATGGGGTGGCCAGCTAGATGGTCCTGCCATTAGCACAGCTAAACAGCAGACAAAAGGTCCTTAGGTCCTAAAGACAGCCATTAGAACAGCTAAACAGCAGACAAAAGGTCCATGGGTCCTAAAGACAACAAGGCAAATGTTAACCCCCTTTGAGCAGAACCACTAAGTCCACGCTGCTGACTCTTGGGGCAACCGATACTTTGTCATGGGGCTGGGAGATTGAGGGCAACTAAAAAATGTCTCCCAATGTCTTGCCAAACACCAAAATTGTTAAGAGGTGGTGTCAATGTTAGGCAGAGAACTCCTTGGTGGCACAGGGATATGTTGGGGCTGGAAACTCACCAAAGATAAAGAAGTTATTTAGCATCTAGTGGGGCAGCCCAACTGGCCTCTGATAAGTCTGACATGGCAGGAACTTCGTGAGTTCTTATGAATTCTTGGCTTCCTCTAAGGAAAATATGGGTTCCTTTGAGCAATTACGGGTGTCCTTGGGAGGGTAGCTGGCAGCCCAGGCACAATCTGGGCACAAGGCAAAGGGCAAACCATCACAATAGGACCTAGGTGGCCCTGAGGACAGCCATGGACTCCAAACAAGGAAGGACAGAGATGGACAAATCTATGAGTCCTCAATTCCACAGAAGAACATTCAACTATCTGGGTCACTGCAGTGAGACTGGGGTTAGGAGGCCCAGGAAGCTGTGGGCAAGAGCCTGCTTATCACTGATGGCCCTGTATCTGTGCTATTGCAGCTGTGCCCTGTGATCCAGCAAGCCTTCAATGACATGTACAATGAGTTCCTGAAGCTGGCAACAGGTAGGTGCTCTGCTGTCTCCACCACCTTTCCCTTGACTGCAGGCTTTGCCTTCAGGCCCCACCTTTACCCAGGAGAGACCAGCCCGTCAGGTCTGGCACAAGCACCCATCAATCCCTGCCCCAAATAGGCAGTCCACTGCAACTTCAGCTTTGTGAGCATCTAACATGTGCAAGCTTCTATGTGAGTCTGAGATATCCAGGTAGAACTGAGTTAAGACCCAGCTCTGCAGCTGCTTTGTTCCTTGGCTTTGGGGAAGCCACTCTTCCTGTCACTTGGACAAGTCACTTGTCCTCAGTTTGTAAAATGAGGCTTTCTACCTCCCAACCTCATAGGAGATACTCTTCCTGACACAGAGAGTTGCTTAAAAATAAATCCAATGGATGGATAGACAGGTGTGTGGGTGGGTGGATGGATGGATTGTAGGACTATCATGAACCACTGAGACAGAGGAACAAGGGCAGAGGTGAGCTGTGTGCCCAGAGTAGATATCATTTTTCCCTCCCTGGGAGTAATAAAGAGGAGAAGACATAGGCTTCTGCCCTCAATCTTTGAAATTGGTCCTGCTCAACCCCTCTGACTGGGAATCAACAAGGGAAGAAAATCCTACCATGTGCTGATTTAGGATCTAAAGAGGCATATCAAAGGGTAGCCAGAGCAGGATGAGAACCAAATAAATCGCTAACCCCCAGCACATGTGAGGGCTAAATCCAGGGCTGGGCATTTTACATGCACCATCTCACTTCTGCCTCATTCTCTCAATGTATTACCTAACTGCAAATGTGGGGAAACTGAGACACACAGCAGTTATATCCCCTGTCCGAGCTCACAGAGGAGATTCATGGTAGGGAAGGCTGGAACCTGATTCCTCCTGCTCCAAGTAGGTGTGGATTGGTATGGTCATGGCTTGCCTAATATGTATGAGACTCTAGGAAAGAGGGAGGGGGAAGAGAAGAGACTAGAAGACACTGATGTCACTGAGTCTATCTAGCTGCTCTGATCCCAGTGACAGGGGTTGGAGCCAGACAGAGGCAGGCCCATGCACTCTCATTCTCTACCCATCAGCTGGGCAGATGAGGTGTCTCCACCACCTGTCCACCAAGTGGGGGAAACCAAGGCATGAACTAAGGGATGAACTAATGGGTGCTCACCTGAGTTCAATGCCCAGACTCTACCTGCCTTGGGGAGTGGGTTATAGTGAGGTGGGAGAGGCACAGGTTATAAATAGCATTTTGGGTTTGGCATAGGACTGGATGGGTGCCAGCCATACACATACAAGTCCAGCTCTGTGCTGGTGCTTTAAACAGTCCCTATCATCATTGTCATGGTTACCACCAATAGCATCATTTTTCCTGACTCTGGCAGTGTCCCTAGATGAAAGTGGTAGAAAACCACCCTACCCAACCCAACCCACCACCCTCACAGACTGTCTTCTTGCCCTGAACAGCACCCACTGCCCTCAGCCCTGGAGCCCTGGAGTTGGGCCTTCTGTCTTCTGCTATCCAAGACAGTAATATTGTGTTCAACCTGAAGGTGAGTGTCACAGTCCTCAACCAACTGGGGACATTAGGGAACAGCTGCTCTTCTTCTGTGATGATCCAGGGTCCAATACCAACTCACCATCAGGGCATACAGCTGACAAGGTCAAAGGTTCAGCATCCTGTAAAAGCCAGCAGGTAGAACTTCATGAACCCCTGGGGTACTGACCTCAGACCTTGACCCTGTGTGGTGGGGGTCCCTGGATCTTTCTCTCAGGCTAGCTCCTGACAAACGCCAAACTTCTGATGACATTGAAACATGGGCTCAGGACAGAAGCATCCTCAAGAATCATACAGCCCTAAAACTTTCCCAGATCCAGGACTCCTTGGCTATGTAGCTCTCGGAAGTTTTCTTCATCTCTCTGAGCCTCAGTTTCCTTGGCTGTAAATATAAATGATACTTAGGAGACAGTGAGATGAGATCATACTGGCTTCCCAGACAGGAAGCACTCAGTAACAGTGGGCCTCTGTAAAATACCACACTGCATACAGCGTCAGGGAGAACTCCCTGTGGATGGTGTGAGTCCCACGCCTGTTCTCAGGAGTCCCTTGGAAACCACAGCATGGGACAGTTCCATCTGCTCTGTTGCAGTTTGAATCCTTCTTTCACCTAAAGGGTTTGAAAGGTTGAAACCTAAGTGGAAAGCAAGCATTTAGATTACGAGCTAGGTACAGGTAGCAGGTACCCACAGTCCTAGGGGCTCTGGGGATGGAGGCAAGAGGATCATTTGAGCTGAGGGCACTAGGGGCAGCTTAGGGAGATACCATCTCCCTATGGTGATGGACAGAGGGAAGAATGGAGAAAGAAATTGAGAGAGGGATGAGAGAGGGCAGAGGTAATCTAAGGGACTCAGGGATGGAGGCTGCCAGGTACCTGACAAGTCATTGTCTTCATGAAGGTGCTGATTCCTAATCTAAGTTTCCTGATACAAATGCAAAGATGGGAAGCAGAGGGAGTAGATCTGTAGTCTGTTTTGTGTTGCCAGAACACAGTAACTGAGTGGTTTATAAACAATAGAACCACTGCGCTGGTGGTTCTGGAAGCTGAGAAATCTAAGAGCACGGTGCATCTTCTGGTAAGGGCCTCCATGGTGCATCAGCCCATGGCGGAAGATAGAAGCGTCGGGGAGGGGAGAGCAAGAGCAACCAAGGGTTGAGCTTACTTTGACAATGGCCTACTCTCACCTGCAGTAGCTAGTCCACTCTTGTAACACCACTAAACACTGATCAAGTCCTAGTCAGCTCTTGAAGGACCCACCTCCCAACACTATTGCACTGGGATGAGGTTTCCATCATGGGAATTTTGGTAGACACCTTCACCTCCCAGCACAGTTGTTTCCTTCCAGGCGGTTACAGGATACAATGGGGCATCAACACCCTCAAACCATGCCCTGCTCTGTGTCCTCCTCAGGCCAAGCTGCTGGACTCACAGGCGAAGGTGACCGAGTGGTTCAACAGCTCTGTGGCTCCCCTGATGGAGATCACCCCAGACGAGGCCCCTTTCAGCCTGGTTGTGAGGCAGGACCTGGTGAATGCCATTGTGGCCACCCTGGTCCCCAAGGAAGAGCTTGTGATCCTGCTCAGATTCGTGGTAAGCCCCATTGCAGGCAGAAGATGACTTATATGCCCACTGAAAAAAGACCTGAGGGGTCCCAGTAATGATCATCTCTGCCTTCCCTTCAGAGAGACCTTGTGTCTGATGTTCAGTGCTAGAGCCAAAGGCTTCCCTTAACACCCAACTTGGGCCTGGTTCTGCCTTCGGGAAACAGATGTACCTGTTTCCTCCTCCAAATGTCCTGGGGAAGTTCAAGCCATTCTGGGTACTGAGGAACCCGGGGATGGTGACTGCAGTCCAATGGCACAGATCACTAACTGATCAGGTTCTCATTTCTCCTGAGCCTGGGTGCCACACATACTCTAATCCTATTACTGCAATGTAATTAATGCAACTGACTCATATCCCTTCCCCTCTCTCCAGATTCCCGACGTGGCCCGCCAGCTACAGATGGACATCAAGGAGATCAATGCAGAGGTGGGTCTGTTTGCTACCTGTAAGCTTGCTGGGAACTTGCTGCCTCCATCCATGGGTATCTCCAGTGGAAAACAGATGTGGAGCTGCTCTCTCCTTCCTCATTATGGGGACCAGGACCCCTGGAAGCCCAGAGACTTCTTCAGTCTAGTAGAAAAGCTTGAGTCTGATGATTACCTGGGTAACTGTCCATTGCAAATGCAGTGTCAATGGACTGGCTCTGGGTGATGAGGGCAACTCTAAACCCCTGCACCAGGCTGAGAAACCAGAGAGCATCTGAAGGGAGGTGGTATTTCACACAGGGGCTGGGAAGGATAGTGGCTGGAGCATGGGGAAACACCACAGGAGCCACGAAGTCCTGTGCATCGAGTCCAGGCATGTGCGTCTGATGTCATTCCAGGCAGCAAACAAGCTGGGGCCCACCCAGATGGTGAAGATCTTCACTCATAGCAGCCCCCAGATGGTGCTGAATGAGGACAGTGCTGTGGCAGCCCAAAATATTGTGCTGGAAGTATTCCCCACCAATACAGATGTCCGGCCCTTCTTCTCCCTTGGCATTGTGAGTTCAAATGTCGGTGGCACAGGACAAAGGGGGCGTTCCTGTGCATTGTTACAGATTGGGGTAGCAGGAAGAGGAGAGGGAGTGAGGAGCCAAGAGTCAAGAACTTTGGGGGCCATCAGCCAGTCACTAGCCATCAGCAGCCCTTAGGGATAGAAGGACTGTAACTCCCAATGAAGTAGCTACATTCTAGCTAGGGATGTTTTCCAGAGAAACCTGCAGCAGCTGAGA